>JAQFZW010000479.1:0-57541 GCA_034687055.1 Heteromurus nitidus
GGATCACAGAAAAATATCTCCATTTAACATGGTGTAGATTAGGTCTTGCAGACTCTATTAATTTGTATACTCTCAGGTTCTCCTGAATTCATTGTCTTCCTTCATATTTTATCTATTACCATGTTACGGTTTTTGAGAGCTGGCTCGGATTGTCGGATTCAACCCTTTTCTTGATCATTTCTACCCGCTTACATTTATTATGAATCCCCATTTATTCACCATTCACTTTCCCAATGATTTATATCGTCCTTTACTCCCTTTCTCCAGTAGTTCCCGTTAATAGGATGCGGGCGTTGATTTATATTAATGTAATGTGCGATCATCAACTCAATTAAATTAGGATCATTTGAAATGTCATATAAGCAAAAGGTCATGAGTTTCGCTAATCATTCGTTCCAATGCCAACGGACATCTACATCAGTAATAAGAGCGTCAGAGCATTGTCCTTGAATTGAAGGAAGAAGTCGGATATATATGCAGTACATGCAGGACAAAGCGGGACTCAGCATCACCACGCGACATGAGAGCGGAATTAACTTCTCCCCAAAACAAATAAAAATAATTAGGAAATCTTAGGAGGTCCGTTCGTGTAGATACGCATATGCATAATATGTGAACCTCGTTGGTGCAGGCAGACCACGCTCGTGAGTGGGTTTGATTTGATTATCCATTTAAAATTAGGACTGAAAATGTGGTAACTGAACGTAACTGATCCGAAGAAAATCTTGAAATATGAGAACCTGGGAAGAGCAAAGATTGAGATATCGTTGTAAGGAGAAAGTGGGCGTACGTGACAATGTGACGTTTTTTATTCATATAACTATAACTCCATCCAATTAATCAAAAATGCTGCGTACAAAGTCACTTGAATCTTTCATAGCATTTAATCTTATGTAGGCTTTAATCATCATAATGTTAATGGGAAGCACTGCGTACATCTACTTAAACCCATTGGAAGGAGAATCTGAGGGAGGATTCCAGGACTTTCATTACCAGTTACAACAGGCTGAATCTGGAGTTTATGAAAAACATGACCCGAAACTGTTTAAAGAAGTCGACAAGAAAAATATGCTCTTAGATGTCTACAATTTTGAGTACCTCGCCAACGTCCCGATCCCATTGTCGTGGTGTGCTCCTCCATCAAACCAGACCAGGACACTGCTCATTCTGGTGTTTTCATTAAGGAGAAATACAGCCAACAGGGATCTCATTAGAAAATCATGGGGATCTCTGCGAAGGATCACGCAATGGTCACTAAAGCTGGTATTCATACTTGGAGGAAAGTCAAACAGGAGACTTGAATCGGATCAATTGTATGAAGACACTTTAAACAAGGAGATTGAGCAAGAAAATGATATAGTTATGGGGAACTTCGAAGAGGAATATGCCAACAGGAAGATACGCACCCACTTGATGGCTTACAAATGGGCGTTAACTTACTGTCAGGATGCAGTATTCATTTTGAAAACAACAGATTCCACATTTGTGGACACATTTCAGATTACGGAAATGCTAAGTTATACAGCCCCAATGGAAACGGGTCTGATTTGTGGACTGAGGAAGGCCACGGTGAATTTTCAGAAGGTTGGTTCGAAGACAAAGAGGATAACCCCACAGCATTGCAGACCAGAGACGATGATACTTTCAATGGAAGTTGCGGAACAGTTATATTTGGCAAATGGTTGGCTCGATAGTAAAGAAGTTGCATTGAGTTACTCAATAACTGGCGAAACTGGAAACAAGCTGATAAGCTTTTCTAAAGCAGTGTCATCACTGGATGATCAAATCTTCCTTACTGGATATGTCGTTAATTTATTAGGAATCGGAGTTAGAAACATGGAGCACAAAGTCCTCTTCGAACCAAGTCGAGCATTTGACTGGGCGCATAACGGAAAATTCGGTAGAGACCAAAGACTTCCGTGGATTTTTGTTTTCTTGCCGTACAGCGTTGACTTTTATATGGAAACAGGTATTTCTGAACTTTGGGGAAAGATTATCAAAGTCTCTTCTCTTGTGTACGAGTTCGAGCTTTCGTCAGCAGTCACAATTCCAGAAGCTGTTAGGCAAAATTTTAAAACGGCTGGGCGTAAACTTAATTTCTTTTAATTTTAAAGGGGTTGTGAGTATGTCAAATAGTTCTTATTGCAATTTTACGACGTGTGAAAATGTGTCTAATTAATATTTATATAAAATTTTCCTAATCTACAGTATAAAATTTTGTTTAACCTCGTCGGGTTTATTTTATTAACCAAAGAAGACAATTAAATCGTAAATGTTATCATTTTTAAAATGTCATATTGTGTTAAGTCGTTAAACACATCTGGAAAACGATTAAAAAATAATTCTCACTTGAGAAGAAATCCCTGCAATATATTTGCATGGATTGGAGTAGAAGTACTTAAGTAAGATTAATATACATACATTACGATAGTTAAAAGTATACTGATAGTATCAGTTAAATTGTACAACGTGTCCTTTTATGCTCAATTGGAAGTAGAAGTAGATATGAAGCCATCGCATGAAGTATAAAATTAAAATATGGAAGAAAATACCTTGTAGTACGTATTGTCAGAAAACATACCTACTTATGTATATGTAATTTAATCTACAATTCTAAACCTGCCTTAAAGAAGTGGGGTCACAACTTCATACGGCATTCCGTTTGCACTTTTCTCCGACAGATTATTATGCCTCATTACTAATCCATTTTCTTCACTGATTTCATGGCCTTTGCACGTCACTTTCTTCAGGCAGCAGGTTTGTATGATGTACTCAGGCAATGCCTCATCAGTACAACAAAGCACCTCCTTTAATCCTGCAGCCCTCAACGCATTCTCGCAATCTACTCTCAAATTGACAAATATTAAAATTTTTCCTTCCTTTTTAAACATTTTGGCAACGGAAACAAGTGCTAAGATCACTGTATAATCAAACGTCTGCCACTTTTCAAGATTGAGTACCATCACATTAACATCGCGATGCTTTCTTGTCAATTTAGTAATACAAGTGCGAATGTAGTCTACACTGGGGAAGTTCACCCCAGGGTCCGGTTTAACAATGATATATTTAAAGTTAAGGCTTTCGTCTGTAAAAATCTCAGGGTTGAGCTGCGGTCTAAGCAATTTTATCAGAAGGACTGAAAGACTTAATGTGACTCCTGCCATAATACCGTATTCCATGCCAAGGATGATGGAACAGCCATACGTAACCAAACAGAATACTGCGTCCAGCTCTGTAAAAATGTGTTTAAGGTAACGTTTAGGATTTGAGATGTGTCAGGAAACGTGATATACACATTTTCAATATTAAATGTAAAAAACTTACTGTTAACTTTCCACATAACTGGAAGCGCTTCATATTCGATCATGAACATCACAGCAGAAATAATGACTGCAGCTAGGCTGGCCTATAACAGTAGTCATAATAATATCTATTATTAATAATAATTAATAACAATAAATAGGTAATATTATTATTAATTAATAATGAGGCTAGCCTTGGGAATGAAGTAAAAGGATGGAGTCAGGAAACGAAGTGACAACAGAACGAGTACACCTGAAAACGGAGATAATATAATATTAACAAGGTACATGAAATCGAAGGCTTACTTCCAATTCCAATATATTTAGAATTTTTTATAGATTGCTACCGGTAAATAATCCGCCCAATGGGCTTCGAACTCCGGACGCCTCGTTTACCGCTGAGCGTGAAAATGATCCCGAAATTGGTATGGACGAAAAGAAAGAACCAAAAACATTTGCGGTTCCAAGCGCAAACATCTCCTGAGTAGCATCAATTGTCTGGCCAGTGCCAAATGCTTTTGAAATTGCAACATTCTGAAGAACCGAGATCAGCGCAACAATCAACGGACCGGCTCCAATAAATTCCCATGTTTCCCAATACGTCATTTTCCCATTCTCATCCAGTGTAGAATTACGCGACAGCTCGAATGAAGGTACACCGATATCGGGAAAGCCACCGTGTACATTTCCAGTAAGTTTAAAAGGTGGATTAGCCCAGAGGCAAGCTATGAGGCTGGTTATCACAACGATTATCACATTTCGCGATACTGAAATGAACCAACATGATCCATCGATGACTCTTTTCACGGACGATTCTTTATGCTTGTAATCTTTCAGTCGCTGTAACGGAATTTGATAAAGAATTTATCACATTTCATAAGACTCTGCTGATCCAAAAAATAGCATATTTGTCATATTCCAGAAGTAAAAGTCTTACTCGAAGAAGCAGAAGCAAAACGAATGAAGTTATTCCCATACAACAGTCCCCTAATCTAATTGTGGAAATGTCGCGGAATATGGCTACCCAATAGCCTGTAAATCCACTTCCTTTGGCACCCGAAATTCCTAGGAAGTTCTTGATTTGTGAGGAGATAATTGTTGTCGCTGCTCCAGCCGTGAACCCAATGACCACGCTTTCTGAAATAAAGCTGACGACCCATCCTACGAAATAGTAAAGTGAAACGTGCTCAGTTTACAAATAAAACCGTTCGTCTTCGCCTGAATGAAGTATATATATGAATGCCTTTATAAGCGCAAAAGCGTGCGCAATATGAATACAGAAATTTGTATGTCCATTATTACCTAACTGTAAAATGGCCATTAGTAATTCAAAGATTCCACTGTAAAATCCCGTTAGAATGGCACAAGATGGGAAATCATTTCCACAAGTTTCATACGTAAGTAGGCCCATAACGGCTGTTGGCCCTATCGTGACTTGCTTGCACGAACCCAATACAATGTAGAGAAAGCAACCAAGGTAGGAACTATAGAGTCCATACTATATACACAAATAGTGAACACGGTTACAGATTTCATAATAGCGGAAACAGTTTTCTATTTTACAAGAATATACACGTCCGTTGCGGCATGTGCATTGTGCATGTTATCTCATGAAATTACCTCTGGACTCAATCCAGCAATGGCTGCGTAAGCCATCGACTGAGGAACAACCGTAAGTCCCACTGTAATAAAAGCCAGATTTATAATACGGTTACTTCTCGAATAAACATCATGCAAAAACTACAGAGATGCCGGTAAAGATTATTACAGAAAACCAGAATACCTGTGATTCCTGCTATAATATCCGCTGTTAAATCAGTCTTCTTGTACGATGGCAGCCATGAAAATATAGGAAAACGCTTTCGAAGTTGTTTCTTCATTTGATCCTTACACGTTTTCGAAGTATCAGAACTTCTTATACTTTGCTTCTCGCGTATTTTTTGATCCATCGTGTAGTTCCTTATTCCTATCGCACAAGGTACGCCAAACTCTGGAACATAAACACTTGAAAGGATTCTTCCTTTGTTGAACTATAATACTCCTTCGACAAAGCTACTGAGACCAAACGTGAGTGCTTCTAGTTCTAGCGTCACTTGAACTCAAATATAACGAAATGAATGATAAGTATGATCAATAGACAGAGGAAACTGCAAATGCGTTGTGCATGCTTTAGTTAATTCACTCTTGCAGTGCATGTGCAAAGCCGAAGCAAGTTCGCGATCTCGACGTTGGCGTCTTGAGCCTATGACTTTGTTCATGCCACTAACATTAATTTTATGCTCTTCTGGTAAAATCTGTTTGTGCAGAGTTGTATTTAGGTAGTTCAGGATTAGGATCAGAGGATTCTGTGAATTTGTGACGATGGATAGCAAACATCCTATGATTACGGATTTAAATATCCTGTTCGTACATTTTTATGATAAATACTCTGAAATACATTGATTTCATAGGATTTGCAAGTTACAACTCATTTTAATAACCTCATTATACAGGTTGGAAGTCATCCGAGCAGAAACAAGAATGAAGTGGATTTCCATAATAGTTAGCAAATGTAAATTGAAGCGTCAGCGATTTATGTACATGTGTTCAGTTTTTACTTGTAAGCATGTGGATTAGAGTGTTAAACCATGGAACTTGTAGACGACCAACACATTTCGGCATCAAAGACAAATCATTTGAAATCATGCCTATATACTTGCAACCTGGATAAACGGACGAAGTTGTTTATGCCATTAGGGACTTAATGACTTTTTATGACCCAGAGTAATATTATTACTAAATTGCCTACTTGTGTTGCATTTCATTATTTGACATTCTCATTATCATTACCATGAACCAAGAGGTGTAAATCATTATGATTATTCTTCAAGTACGATCTACGCTGAACTGAAACAAGGAACGTTATTGTGCATTTTCCTTATCTTGTCTTATGTTTATCGGGGCCAATGCCAAAACGTAAAAGTCGTAATCTAGAGCATCAACGAAACATGATTCCATACGAAGGATATTTAATTGTAAGTTAAATGTTGTACCGTACAAACTAATTTCAATTGCACTGCTGTGACAAGGAAGATAATGGTCCAAGATGCATGCATGCATGTAAAAATGAAATTTGTGGATAATCTCTCTGCAACAAGCACCTGAATTCAAATATGGTAAGGACATTACGGTAAACGTAAAGATACTTTTCTGTAATTGGATACATATATTAGACAGGCAAGATCAGAGTAATGACATAGTCGAACCACGTTGCACCCGTACCAAACAGATTAAATACGAATATATATCTGAAAATGCAAGACGAGATTAAGTTACCTGTTTTATAATTATATTTCAATTATATAATCCAATGACGTATGTCTTGTCGGAGTTTAGATATAATGGAAAATTACAAAATGACCAGGTCAATGTTTCAATGTAGCGCGTTCAGTTATCATGTGAAATGTTAATCTTAAAAGCTAAAGTGCACGTAGGTGTGTCCGTAAAAAGTTGTAAAAAAACCTGTTTTCTGCTTCCGAATTTTATTGCTCGCACAAGTTCACTGATAGCGATCCTGGAATTATTTGTGCTGTATAGTTTTATCTGGATTAAAAATTACGATAATATGCGCTCCACATTATTCTGGTGAAACATAATCCGACAAAACAATTTATGTAGCGCAAATCGGTTTCCACTTTTGCGATTATATAGTTCCCCAAAAATGAACTTGAAGTCCTTATTGAGCAGAAATGTATGAATATTGAATATGATATTACTCCATCCAACATAGAGAGGTGAATTTGTCCATTATATAAAACCACATAAAACTAACGTATGAATTATATGCGAATGCGACTGAACTATGATGGTGCCAAAAGCTGTCAAGCTGTGCAAGTGTGCATAATACAATGCAAATACAATATATACTCATATGAGGAGTGCAAAAAATAATTGAAGCATTTACTTGCGAATCTCATGATCACGACTTCCGAAATAATCTATCTATCTATATCTATTTCATTGCGATTATATCCTATTTTGTTTTTAAAAGGAAATAAAATTCACAAAAAGCATTTTTAAAAGGTTTTTACATACATCGATAGATACATATATAATTAATGTAAATGCATATAGTTCAAAATGTGCACGCACAGCGCAACGTGTATGATACTAAAAAGCGTATATATATGCACAAAAACTACATTTTTACTATTACAGATATTTTACAATGTGTATTAATCTCAGTCCATTACCGGTATTTATTATTACGTTCTGCAACTTGACCGAACTCAGACATCAAATTTTTCCTCTTATAGAGGTAGATTAATCATCATATAAGTTTCTTAACTCGAAGCTCCATCATGATAAACGCCTTGATATTTTCATCTTCCAGAGCGTCCAATTCTTTGAGCACCTTTTCACGATTCAATCTCGGATCGCTATATTTCTTACTTAATTTCTCCACGTACTCAATCCAAACACAATTTGGGCAACCAGACTGGCAGCAGTTGGAGGGTGGCGTTAGATCTTCATCTGATGCATTCTCTTCAGGAGGGACAAATACAGGTCTTTCGGGTGCACCCAATCCTTTATTTTCTTTCGAGCCAAAGGCGATGTCTGAAGTGAAAAATGGGTCCCCTTTGTGATCATAAGAATCCGTCAACACACTTTCCGTCTTTCCTTCATTATTACTACGTTCCCTATCATCCTCGGAGGTGTCCTCTGGTAAACTTCGTAAGTTGGAGGTAGTGAAAGTTCTATAGCAGTTATAGCACACTTTATCAGGTCCACCAGGCAATTCGGTCAATTTATCTTCGTTCCAAATGCATTTCCATCTCTGAATCTGTCTGAATTCATTTGATGTATGGATTTCCTTCTCGTTTCCAGAAGGCGTCGAAGACGACGACACAAGCCAAAGTGAAGGTTTATGCTTACAACTCCTCCAAATTCCTCCCTGAATGGAATGCTTTAAAGGAGCCCACTTGCAAAATAGGTTGGAAGACATTCACGGAGCGAACTCGGGGCATTAGATTTGGCACTGAAGGTATGTCACAAATGTGCCAATCCTCTCTGAAATTTGCAATTTCGCCCACGTTCCAGTTAAAAATAATTGTTTACCCTGGACAAATAAATCATAAATAACGAATTAGCACCTTTAACTTCAAGACAAAAATAATTTTGACAACACCCGAAGATGTTTGTGGTTAAAAATTCAATGAAATCACATGTACCTACATGTGCAATGTGCATTTACTATGAACATATGATTCTTAGACATCTCATTTGCATAAAGATACCTCCCCCATAGGGTATGCTATAGCAGCTGAAGAAATCCTTCACAAAAGCACAAGCTCGCGACCGATGCACATAGAGCCACCTTCTGTACGACGAAGGAGTCCACCGGTGCTCCGCCACAAGAGAAGCGGTCTCAAGCAAAAAGTGGCTTCGGCTTGGGATCTTCTTTCTGTATTTTCTTGCCTCACCTACAATAATAGACGGCTACGTCAGTTTTTTGTGAAAAGATATTATTATTGTTCTCTTGTTTATTTTTTTGTCCATTGACAAATTTGATTATTTGGAAAAACTACAAGGATAACTTCATGATAGCTTCAGATTTCTGATTAGAAGGAGGTAAACAACTAATAAATTAAAAATTAATTAGTATTTTTTGGTTGGTAGTAGTAGGATTTTGACGAATTTCAATTCTGACGGTGACCGGTAATTGACGACGTCGCTGTAAAGCGTAAATGAAACTGATAAGTTAGTTTGGTTTTTAAGTTATGTTTGAAATGTTCAATAACTGTTTGGTGAAATAGTGTAAAATAAAGTAGTGAGTACTCTGGGGGAAAATTCATAATTAAATATTGAATATTGTCAATTGTTTGATAGGGCACTGAAGTGACAGGTGACGAGCACCTTCAGCCTTTCCTCTCTTGGTGAAGACCGGCTGATTTCTTCAAGTCCGGTGGTAGCATAATAGCATTTGAGGAAGTTAGAAGTCTTGGACACCTCAGTAATCCCATAAAGACAAAAGAAGAAAAAATGCCTTTGGAAGCAAGATTAAGTGGGGGAGCCAATACAAAATTTTATGACACTGCTGAGGTCATCTCCCAGTTTGATTCAGTGAAGTCATGGTTGATGAAAAACTTCAAGAAGGTAAATACAAAATATTACTATTATTAATGTAGTGTAAAAAGTAAATCTTGCAAGTGCAAGATATATATCCCGTCACACTATACACTGTATACAAGTAGATATACTAGAAGAACTAAACTAATTATAGTATAGAAGTAATTGCAAAACTGATTTTCGTTTTCTTTTATAGTATGTCCAGGCCGATCCACCGAACAACAAGAGTTTAGCAGTATTAGCTACACAATTATGGCAGTTCCAGGATGACCATTTTGGGAAGAGTGAAGCGAAGCCATTAATGACTAGGATTCCGGTATTAATACAAAATAAAAATATTTCTCGAGTTCAACCTGTCTGTGAGTGAAGTGTTAAAGTTAATATGATATGAAAACTACTTATAAGATCATTATCTTTTATTACAGACAAAATATTTTTATGACTTCAAAACTGGAGGTGGCCTGTGTCAGATCCTGGGTGCGGCTTACAAATTTAAGTCAGACCAGAGTCTTCGAAGGTTTGATTTCCAGGTGCGCAACTAGTATTTCATGTAGTAGAATTGTTAGAGGTGTTTTCGTTTGTGTAATAATAGAATTTTTAAATTTATGGAGTATAGGCTGCTGGAAAATCCGACAAGTACATCGATATGTTCTTAGCTATTGAAGCAGCACTTGTCCAAGCCAAACTATGGACTTCGCCGCAGATTTACTTCACTCCGTTATTACAAGAAAGAGAAAAAGGAGAAATCGTGAAGTACAAGGACATAGCGAAGAAGCACAAAGCGAATGTCGTGGACGATGAAGAATCCGCTACGCATGTAATCTACCCTCCTCTAGACCCTGAAGAGGAATATGCTCGAGCAGTGTTTAAAAAAGACAAGCATGTACTGATTCATTTCTACTACTTTCCTGACAACCGGGATCAGTGGGTAAAGACGGAATTACCTAGTGAAAAATCACCCCCGGAGCAAATTACTATTTACCCGGTAGTTAACCAGTGGCGTGTTTCGGCAAACTGGTTAATCGACATGAAGGAGTTTAATGAATGGATGAATGAGGAGGATTACGAAGTGGATGAATTGGGAGAAAGGAAAGTGCATAAACTACGGATGACTTATGAGGCAAGTTTATCATTAACCGACATCGATAGATAAATCAAATAAACAAACAAAGGATGACTTCCGGTATGACTATGTGCAGTGCATGGTATTTTAACAATTAATATTTAATTTATTACTTTAGGAAATGGAGGATTTGGATTCTGGAGACCTTTCCAGTTCGTCCGGAAGTGGAGGTCAAGATAAAGCAACACCCAAAGCTGGAGTAAAGAAACCAGAACGAGGAAAACGCAAGCGTACCCCTTCTCCACCTCCAAAGAACTCAAAGCGAAACAAAAAAGCTGCAGGGGCTGGAAATAACACAGGAACTCCCAGTAAATCATCAAATTCGAAAAATTCCGGCGGATCAAATTCGGGACCTAAAATAGAAGAAACGGAGGATTATTCACGAGATTTTGACGACCCCCCAGCTGAGACAAATCTCACAGAAGTACCGGTTCCCAAACCTGTTCCTTCAAAGAAGTTAGATACTGATTTCCAACCGGTAAAGGGAGGAGCGGTCGCTGACTTGGATGAAGATGCTAATGGAGCTTTGGATAAGAGCGATGACCTGTCAAAAATGCCGGATTTAACAAAATCAGGCCGTGAGGGTCAGGGTGGCGATGATGCTGCTGAGGATAACGTAACAGAACAAACACACCATATCGTTGTCCCAAGCTACTCCTCGTGGTTCGATTATAACTCTATACATACGGTAGAGAAAAGAGCACTTCCGGAATTTTTCAACGGACGAAATAAATCGAAGACGCCCGAAATATATTTGGCTTATCGCAACTTTATGATTGATACTTACCGATTAAATCCAAATGAGTATTTGACAAGTACAGCTTGTCGCCGAAACTTGGCGGGGGATGTTTGCGCAATAATGCGAGTGCACGCGTTTCTCGAGCAGTGGGGATTGATTAATTATCAAGTAGATGCTGACAGTCGCCCTACTGCAATGGGGCCACCACCTACCTCACATTTCCACGTACTGGCAGATACTCCGTCTGGTCTACAGCCAATAAATCCTCCAAAAACTTCTCAACCGTCTGCTGCCAAAGCACTACTTGACTTAGATTCGGACAAAAACAAGGAAGATGGAAAGAAGGGTATCGAGATAGGCACTGACTTCGGTCTCAAACTTGATCAGTAAGTAGAATCAAAAATTTTGATTCAAAATTCTTGTAATTTCCATCTCCGTAAAACAAGTGTCTTTTGCGTGTGCAGTCACTGCAGTGATTAATGGAATCTTTTCATTATATTCACTTTTAGGTATAGTAAAAAAGGAGCAATATTGAAGAACAAGAATGTGGCATCTATGACGAGAGATTGGAACGAACAAGAAACTTTACTTTTATTGGAAGCTTTAGAAATGTACAAGGATGACTGGAATAAGGTCTGTGAGCACGTTGGTACGCGCACACAAGAAGAATGTATTCTCCATTTCTTACGCCTGCCAATTGAAGATCCCTATCTTGACGATCCATCAGCAGGAGGTGGTGCACTTGGCCCACTTGCATTTCAGCCAATCCCATTTAGTAAAGCTGGAAATCCCATTATGTCTACGGTTGCATTTTTAGCCTCAGTTGTCGACCCCCGTATCGCTTCTGCAGCTGCTAAAGCAGCAATGGAGGAATTCGCTAAAATTAAGGATCAGGTTCCAGCAACATTGTTGGACTCGCATTTGAAAAATGTAACAAAGAATGCATCTGAAACTGGAAATCTCGATCCGTGCGCCGGGTTAGCTCAAAGTGGCATCGCAGGAACAGCACCCGCTGAGAAGGACAAAGAATCTGAAGAAAAAGAAGGAAAAGAAGTTGGCGCAGACGAAAAAACTAAGGAACTCAAGGATGCGTCAGAAAAGCCTACAGAGAAGTCTATTAAGAAAGAAGACGGCCTGGAAGGTGCAAGTGATGAGAAAACTAAAGCTGAAGCTAAGAAAGATGAACCCGAAAAGATGGACGTAGACGAGGCAAAAGCTAAGGAAGAAGAGAAACAGAAAACTGATCCCAAGTCGATGGAACTAGAAGTAAGGGATAAATCAAAACCAGACACAGAATCCAAAGACTCCGAAGGAAAATCCAATGAAGCCGACGACGATAAAACTAGCAAAGATACAAATTTGCAAACAGCGGCATCCGCTGCACTTGCTGCCGCAGCAGTAAAAGCAAAACACCTTGCAGCCGTTGAGGAACGCAAAATCAAAAGCTTAGTTGCACTTCTAGTTGAAACGCAAATGAAAAAGCTCGAAATAAAACTTCGCCACTTCGAAGAATTAGAGACGATAATGGATCGTGAGCGGGAAGCACTAGAATACCAACGACAGCAGCTTATCGCCGAGCGACAACAATTTCATCTGGAGCAGTTGCGAGCTGCAGAAATTCGTGCAAGGCACCACGCCCATCAGAAACTGATCTCTGAACAACAACAGCAACAACAACAACAAAATCAACAACAGAACCCTGACAGTTCCGCTGCTGTAGCTGCAGCAGCGGCCGCTGCCGCCGCAGCTGCTGCACATAATGCTGCAGCCCCTCCAAATCCTCCAAATTTTGGAGGACCTCCGGCGGCACAAGCAACGGCAGCAACTGCACAATAAAATATATCTCTTCAGTTTCATCCACATTTTCTTGTGTAAATCCATGTAACACTTTGTAAATGACGTACATCCATAAACTGTTTGAAAACGATAAACATATAAAACTACAATAGTCTACATAATACTAAATATCTTATCCTCTTTAAATGCTTGAATTTGTATCAGTTGAGATTACTTTTAAATGCGTTTAATTTGTTATCCCTAGTTTTATTTGTTATAGTATTCCGTTTTGGTTTGAAAACAAAATTCTTTTATACTCTCATCAGCAATTTTATTTTCCCAGTTATTAACTATTTATAATTTTACACATTTAATGTATACAGTTCTTACATTATTATTATATACCCATAACCAGTACGTAGATGGAATTGTAAAGAAAAAGCCAGATAAAAGTAGTAAAAATTAAAAAGTACATAACTTTACCACCGTATTAGTCAGCGTTTAATCCGTATCATATTTATATTCTGTCAACAAAAGATATTTTATCATTTGACAGAATGTAAACAGTAAAGAGTCACCCACACACCACCGTCATTCATTCCACATTCCACCTATTCTTCTGTCAATCAAGATTGGTTCATGTGAATACATGTGGCTTCGTATGCAATTTCACACAGGTTTTGTAGTGCGCAGCAATAAGCTTTATTGCAAAGCACACAGAAAAATATGGAGGAAGTGTGCATCTCGTTTCTCACGGGCTACCTACTTTACTTTCCACGTACATGACTTACTTCGTTGCGCTCCACTCCATCCACTGCAACTCATCACTTCACAGAGCTCAGCTGCGGCACAGGTGCAACAATATTGACAACACGTCAATTAAGTTGAGTCCGGACATTAAATAGTGAATTTTTGTGCTGTTTGTCTTGTTCCCTCCCATTGTCAATACAAACTAAATACATAATCCTATACAGCAACGGCAACACTACTTGAATCTGAACTAGCTTTCCTGTATGTTATTTATTCTCTGGTCGGGATTTGACATCTGACAAAGCACCTGCTGCAACCTGCCATTGCACCCAACAATTTCCACTGCTGACTGAGGTAGGAGCTGACAGGCGTTGAGTTGACGTTCAATTTGTAAATTGTAAGTATCTATTAATATTTTTAATTTTAAACTTGTCAACTGGTTAGTGGGAGGTAAATTGTCGTCCCGGATTATGAATTAGGAAAGTAGACTACACTGGTCCTAAACAGGTGACAAGAGGGGCGATGACAAAAGAATTGAATGCTTTTCAGTTGCTTTATGTATATTTGTTTGTATATTATAGGATATCATCAGCACTCGACTTTTGTTTGAAAATCTTTAAGTTTGAAGTCTTTGCCTTCATCCCTGGCACCTGGAGTTACGGATGACCGTTTGGATGTATGATGGAGGCTAAGCGAATGGGTAGCGTTTGAAGTAGCTGAGTGTGTACAATGCAATTTGTTGAAAAGTGTAAGTGAATTGTAATTTGATCATTTTGAAGAATGTTAAGGTTGAAGGTTTAATTGCGTTGGTTGTTGGTATACGTGTGCACATGAAAATTCTGTTATTTTCTTTAGAGCTCTTCGTTGGTAATTATGGATCTGAAACGAATCTTCGTAGTTGGAACGGCTGGATTCGTCGTAGTTTGTCTAGGATTATTTTACGTTCTTACAAATTCACTGCGTTCGTCAGGTATAAGTCCGGTGAGTTCTGTGCAAGTTTATATATATATATCCATTTTTGCGGAATAGAGATTAGATAAGCTCAGCAATAAATGCATGTGCTTCCTTATCGTGCTTCGTGTAACAGGCGAACATTGATAATGTTGAAGCGAAACTCAAGCAACTGGAAGTAGCAGTAGCTACACACCGACAGTCTATGAAAGAAATTGAGCAGTTGGCGTTTGGAAGTGATGAAGAATCTCAACGTTCATTTCAAAATAATGAAATTGTCGATTTTCGACCTTTGAAGTCTCAAAAGAAAACCTATCCTGGAGAGGGGTCACATGAGGATGTTTTTGGCTTGAAACCTAGAGTATGCTCTGCTTCGTATGGGATCGACGAGGCAGCAAAGTCCAAACTTAATGTATGAATATATGAATGGAGAAACAAATTTGAGTATAACAAATGGAGAAAGAAAGTGTCCTTAGCTATATATTTTTTACTTTTAATTTAATTATTACTTTTGTAGATGCTGGATATCTACGATATGCTCAAATTTGACAACCCAGATGGTGGAGTTTGGAAGCAGGGTTGGAATGTGAAAGCAGATACCAGTAGATTTACAGATCAGAACAAATTGAGGGTGTTTGTAGTTCCACATTCTCACAATGATCCAGTATGTGCTTAACTAATGAAATGAAATTAAAATGTTGCGTCTGTGGAGGAGTCAAAATTAATATTTGTATTATTTTCCAGGGTTGGATCAAAACGTTTGAACGCTATTTTGCGGATCAAACGAAGAATATTTTGGATCGTATGCTTGATAATTTGAGCAAAGATGAAAGCGTAAAATTTATATGGGCTGAGATCTCTTACTTCAACATGTGGTGGAAGGATTTACCCGAGCAGGATAAAACAAGAGTAAAAAAGTGAGTATATTGTCAATTTAAGCAGAGATTGTTCACATGTTTTACAACTCTTCCAGATTATAAATCTGAGTTCTATTTCAATTTCAGAATAATTGCAACACGCCAACTGGAATTCGTTACCGGTAGTTGGGTAATGCCCGATGAGAGTAGCTCACATTACTATTCCGTCCTGACGCAGTTAATTGAAGGACACCAGTGGCTTTTTCATCATTTAGGATACATTCCAAAGTATATTGCTCGTTTTGTTTGAGTGTTTCGGCTTTAGTCAATCAAAATACTTCAGGATAAAATTTCATTTGTTACAGGAATGCTTGGTCGATCGACCCATTTGGAATGTCACCCACCATGGCTTACTTCCTTAGGCGTGCTGGCTTAAATAACATGCTCATTCAGAGAACCCACTACGCTGTAAAGAAGTACTTGTCAAAAATACAAGAACTAGAGTTCCGATGGAGGCAGTCGTGGGGTATGTCAAAAGCCGATAATATACAAATGCATTACCTATCATCTCAACCGATTTTGGTCACATAATTTATAACAAAATGGCATTGTAAAGATTCTCAAGGTAAAACCGACATCCTTTGCCACATGATGCCATTCTACAGTTACGATGTTCCTCATACATGCGGACCGGAACCGAAAATATGCTGTCAATTTGATTTCAAGCGAATGACTGGCGTTTCTCGCCTAACTTGCCCGTGGAATGCCGCACCACAACCTATTGTTACACGGAATGTGCAATCCAGGTTAAACACTTGGATGTCCAATTTTATTTAGTTTGATTGGTTTTTCGACTGTAAGTTTATTCGAGCATTGTCTTGATGCAGGTCTTTGATGCTTCTGGAACAATACCGCAAGAAAGCCATGTTATATAAGACTAATGTGTTATTGGTCCCACTTGGGGATGATTTTCGATGGGAAGATCAGCCTGAATGGACGGCTCAAGTCAGCAATTATCAGAAAATATTTGATTATATAAACTCTCAATCTGATCTTCATGCCGAGGTACGATTTATACGGATGTGATTTTAGGTTGCTGCTAAATGATCTCCGAATTCGGATATTTTATCAACGTTTGCATTTGCTAAATAGGTTAAATTTGGAACTCTGGATGACTACTTCAAAGCCTTAAATCAGGAAATAAGCGAGCAACGTTTCAATCCTTCTGTATTAACTGGAGACTTCTTCACATACGCGGATAGGGATGACCACTATTGGTCGGGCTATTTTACCTCCAGACCTTTTCACAAGTCAATGGACCGAGAACTTATTGGTCATCTACGGTAAAACACCATAAGCTTTTCATCAATACGATATCAAACCACTTCACCAGGACTTCTGTAACGGAAATTTAAAATTTAAACAGGTCTGCTCAGATCCTTTTCTCTGTAATGTGTGCCGAAATCTCAAGAAAATATTCTGGTGGACTCGAATCTCCATTTATTAGAAACCTTTTAGGTAATCTCATTGTGGCTCGTCGTCATCTCAGCTTGTTTCAACACCACGATGGTATCGCTGGTACTGCCAAGGACCATGTTATGGTCGATTATGCCACCAAGTAAGTTTTGGCATGCCTTAAAAATATAAGCTAGTACTTACTTGATTTGTTCGAAATACTGAAGTAAAATTTATTTTAGGTTGTACGATGGTCTAAAAAAATGTAATGATGTGATGCAACAAAGTCTACATGTATTGAGTCACATCAAAGATCCAGCGTTTGAAATCGCAAAAATTACGGATGAATCGCAGTTTTATGAGCCCACGAGCACAAAAGACACTTACTATAAACTCGCTCACTACACATTAGTTGTGGTAGATAAAGACGTGCCGTACCGTTTGATAACGGTATTTAATCCGGTGACTCAGAAACGCACGCAGCTTGTTACGGTGTATGTTTCGACGTATCAAGTGACGGTAAATATCAAATTTGGGTTATAGTGTGCTTGTGTTAATTGGCTCGCATCTCAACACGATTGTCTAATCTAATGAGCTTCTCTGTTTCACAGGTATTGGACATCCATGATCACAAAATGGACTTTGAAATTTTTCCAGTATTTGAAGACAAGGCGAAAATGTCAAAGCATTTGTATCAGTTGAGTATAATTGCAGAAATGGACCCATTAAGTGTAAAAAATATCAAAATCCAGTTTTCTGAATCCGTTCGGTAAGTCCCGAGATGTTAATTTATGTTCCCTTATTTATGTTAAGGTCATTGTGCCTTGTATGAGTGAAGTTTTAATTTTGCATTACAGGGAAATAACTGTGCCAAAAATATATGTGAAAAACGTAGGCTCTCAGATTGTCAATAACGAAAGATTCGTAATGAACCCAATTGACGAAAATTCACCGGTGAAAATCTCAAACGGTTTCATAAGCGTTAGCTTCGATAAAAATGGATTTTCCGAATCAGTTGAAGTAAACCAGAAAACCTATCCTTTCAGTATCGGAATGTTCAAGTCAGTAAATCATTTTTGATATAACAAAACAAACAGTTAAAACTTTACAATGACTAGTCTTTACATTGATTTTGGCTATTTTATAGATATGGAGCAAAAAATAGACCTGAAACTTCAGGACTGTATTTGTTTATTCCCGATGGTGAAGCCACGCCTATAAATGCTGTGAATCCTTTCATTCGCATTGTAAAAGGCAGACTTCAAAGTTATGTCGAGGTGGTGTTGCAACAGGTCGTACACCGAGTAACCTTATATAATTATCCAGGTAATTTGCAAACTATAATATTCACAATTACATACTTAGAACTTTTACTTATTTCTAGTCTACGTATATGGCTTACTTTTACGAACTACTTTGTTCAAAAGGTCTCGATAGGTATTCCCTCGACGTTACTAATGTTGTAGATATTCGACATGAAAGAAATTTCGAAATGATGATGAGATTTCAGACCCTTATTAAATCTGGTGACACATCCTACACAGATTTAAATGGATTTCAGGTAATATAAATAAATAAATTCCAATTCTTAATTGGCGAGGTTGAATTTTCGTGAATAAGTGTTTTCTGCTTTAAAACATCCTCGATGAATTGACTGAGACGTTGCGTTGTTTAACTTTTCTCGCTATAGATGATCCAGAGAAAGCGGTTTGCGAAATTACCTCTGCAGGCAAACTATTACCCTTTGCCGGCAGCTACATTCATCGAAGATTCCGATTTGAGAATGACAGTTCTTAGTAAGCAAGCGCTGGGCACCGCAAGCTTGTCTTCTGGTGAAATTGAAGTACGGGTCAATAATGTTTTGTTTGTAATGGAGAGTAAGGGTTAAATCGTAGAAACTTCACGAGGGAAGAGACGTTTAATTCTCGTTATTTCATTTGTAGGTTATGCTGGACCGAAGATTAAACCAGGATGACAATAGAGGAGCAGGACAAGGATGTCTAGATAACGTAGAAACACTGAATACCTTTAGGGTTCTTTTCGAAGTACCTGATTGCGAGGTACGATTTCTCAAAACATTAATCCGGCTTTACTTGTCTTGCTTTACTAACATTTTTATTCACTCATGATAGGATAAAGACGCTGCAGGAAAACCTCCGATGCTGTCATTAGGGGCGCAGATGACATTACACTCCCTGCTCCATCCTCTTAGAGCTTTTGTTGGTCCCACAGAACCTTCATCATCGGGATTTTCGGGGGTTGCAGATTATGTCACAGTTCAGACTCCTGAAAACTTAGCTTGTGATGTTCAACTAGTCGATATGCCAATGTTACCAACGTATGAAAATTCGCTTGAGGACGACTCTTACCTTCCGACTCCTCAAGCTGGTTTACTGCTGCATAGAGTAGGATTTGATGGTAGATTTTTCACCACTGTTCCGTTAACCGAATGCAATACAGAAGAGTTGAGGCTTGGTCACGTAAGTACAGGAAAAGTGCAAAAACATTGTTCGAACTTCATATTATTTGTATTGATTTAAAAAAATACATTTCTTGTCCTTGCGTCTTTTTCAGTTCCACCTTCGTGACATGACGGGAGACCTTTTTCAGCCTAAACTTCAGCAAATGACTTTGTCTTTCATTCACGAAGGTAAATCGTTATATTCCAACGAATCTACTCTTCTGAAGCCTATGGAAGTGTACGGATTTCTCGTAAAATTTCAGTCAAGTTCAGATGACTCGAATATCGTACCCGGTAATGATATAGTCAATAATAATTTAATTTAAATAATGGCAATATAAAGTACAAGTTGCAAGTGTTTGGTAATTAGCTTACATTTTAGAGTTGTGACTAGTAAACGTTTGATCTGAAAAATGTCTACATTTGGTGAATATTGAGATTGAGATCTGATAAACAGTTTACGTTATGTGGCTTTCTTGTGATATTTAGATAATCCTTTAGTGTTTCCTAAAGTTGTAAATAAAATTGTAAGTCGTATTTTAAGTTTTGAATATACATTCTCTCTGTACGGAGCGATAAAAAGAATTTAAGAAGTCACTAAAAGGTGCATTTACACAAAATGTCCTGACTGCTAATGTCAAAGCAGCATTATTATTATGTTATATTAAAAAGTGTTTTTGACCAATTGCTCTAGGTTAATGTTTATATATATACCTAATAAGAACGAGAGTTCATAGCTGCTAACTACTGCTAAGATAGTTTTCTGCCTCTGTATATTTTAAGAAACATATTTATAATTATCAGTAGGAACCTTGAAGTGTGAATTCTTCACGCATTCCTTCACAAATCTATATCTCGGTGTACAAGATCTGTCCAGTCCAATCCCATGATAAATTGTTTTAAAACATAAAACAAATAGCTAGTACCATTGGGTATTTATATTTATATCTCAAGAGGTGTCGCTGTGCTGAACCTGTCTCTTTATTTTAGCTTTTCTTAAGAATCAAGGTGTGTTTAAATATTTATGTTAGGATATATATCTATGATCTTCTCAATTACAGTTTTCAAATAGGTATCAGGGCAGTTTGATTAAGGATGATTGTATGCACCTATTCGAAAAGATTGTAATTTGAATTGAATTCCTAAGATTATGGTTACCAACTAATTTCTCCACTCAGCTCAGTTTCTCTTGGTTTATGATTGGTGTGCATTGATGGCAACAGTTACACTGTTTTTAATGAAATTATTTTCGTGTAAAAATCCATATTAAACAAGAGCAATACCGTTGAACTCGCATATTTTGAAAATATTTATGAACAAATGGATCAATCTGGATTTATTCAGCTTACTTTCATTAGTGAGTACAACCAAAAAGTGTTGACCTACACCTACGTGCAATAGTATTTTATTGAAAGTTTAAAAACCTAAGGAATTAATGCATTAGACTGGTTGTGTGTGGCGTAGATGCACAATCGTCTCCATTTATGATTATCTCTTCTTTTCATTATTCAGTTCTAACAACAGGAAGTATGTATCAAATAAAGTTACTGGTAAGAAAAAATTATTGAGTTAAACCTAATCTAAACACTGGTTATGCATTCTCAAAAAGTTAAGTTAAAAATCATCACAAATTCATTTTTATTTTCTCACTGGTGTATTGTTTTTAAAACAAGAGGGACAAACTCAAACTTCAAACAGTAACATTTATTGAGAACATAATCGAAATAACAAGTGCTATGTTAGGGTTATTAAATGCCTCTTGCAGTTACGGATTCACACTGAAATTCCAATCTGCAGCTATTAGATATAGCTGGTTCAAATATGTTACCTCTACAGACATCCGCGTTATGGGATCGTAAGGCTGGAATAACATGAACATTTTATTTCGTCAACTGATTCTTCAGAAAAAAATCATATCACATAGACGCAATCTAATTAAAAATATGTACATGTATAATCTATTCCGTTTTCCAATATAGCTGATGCGCATGGCTATGATAGCTGTATTATACTAATCGTAAGCTATAAAGGACATACTAAAACGGATAAAGTCACATAAAGGTTATATAATTATATTGCATTAAGATGCTATATATATTTCAAATCTTACAGATAACACGTTAGCATGTCTGTCGTAAAGGTACTCAAGACTACTTTGGATTTTCATGTAGTGAGCAACAGATCTTTTGAGTGTACCAAAAACACTTGTTTCTCGTTCACACACCACATATGCACATTCATGTAATATTTATGCATACTATAATTATATAACATCACCAAATAAGAGATTGTTATCATGTTTTCGACTGAGGTATCAATCACTACACAATTTTCATTAGTTTACTTGGAAGTTCCAATTTGGAACTGGAAAGCAAATATGATTAACTGGTAGCAAGGTTCTAAGATCTATTACACTCAAAATTTATAAGGTCAAATGGGAGTTTACATACAGGAACCATGATCGCGTTTCATTCTCGTAGTCTCAGCGCGATGCATTACTCTGCTTATCTTTCTATATTCTCATATCACGATCAAATAATAAATCTCCCGAGTCCCGATAGAGTTTGGAAGGCATACTATATATTAAAATTAGCTCTTAAATTTAGACTTTCACAAAAGAAAAGTGTTACAAGAAAAAAGCATCAAACATAAAAATCACAAGAAAAATGAACAAAACTTGTTTGCATAGTTTTAACAAACCAATTTTTTTAGATCTTTGTATAATTGTATATATACACACGTACATCACACATAATTTGAAAGGTTTTGTTAGAAGAGTTAAAACACACTTCACACTTTGTATATAGCATTTTTGAACTCATATTCGCGTCTGCTCCTGAAATGTATGTACAAGCTATCATATTACTTTTCGAATATTAATTATGCATAGTACAAGTATAACTATATAATTACTGTTATTAGAATGTCGAATTTTTTCTCTCGCTTTCTAAATATTATATCTCACTACTGCGTTGATACATTATATCAATTTTACATGCGGTCTTATTAGCTACATATTTTTTTAAAAAACCAAAAAAGCGGATTATACCTTTAATTAGTTACCCCAGGACGAGGTTCGTTCTCTGGATCGTTCTCGGGAACGTTCCCTCTCTTTATTTTGCCATTTGATTGACTTTTTTCCAGTGTTGTGGTGACCTGGATTTTGGTTATGATTTCGAGTGTCATAGTTTGAGTTGAACTCCTGCTTCTGCTGTCGGTATTGCGTTTCTTTCGAGGAAAAATTGTCGTGCTCATATTTCACCTTGGTGGACTTGTCGAACTCATTGCCGCTGTCTTCATTAGGGTCGTAATACCTTGGCTCGCCACTTTGGGGTCCGTTCTGACGGCCATTGTTGTTTCGCTGCTGGTTTTTATGATTTCCGTTGTTTCCATTCTGTTTAGGCTTCACTTTTAGCTTGTCTCCACTGCTTGCTGGATCACCTCGCTCATGTACACTACCGGTTGAAGATCGCTTTTCCTTACTTGCCCCTGTACTCTTTTTATTCCCTTTTCCAGGTCTGGTAGTGTCAGCAGGCTTAGATCCCACTGGATCCGGAGATGCTCCACGCTTCCCATTGCTTCGTCCTTGAATGTTTTCAAAAACCCTGTTACTTTCTAAATTTTTAAACTTTTTAAGCTTACCGGATACCTTCGTTTTTACGTTACCACTCCCATTACTTTCAGATGGATTACTACTCTTAGCTTTACTTTTACCCTGCTTTTTCTGCTCTTTTTGCTTTACATCGCGTTTATTACCGCTTTTGCCATTTGTAGTCTGGGACTGAGATTTGTTATCAGCGTTGATGTCCCTTTTTGACTTTTTAGCCTTTGTGGAAGTAACGGTTTTCTTGCTTGTCTTGCTAGGAATCTTATTACTATTGACAGACGCTGAGTTGTCCGAAGGACTACGTCCCTCCTGAGAAGGAGGGGTCGACTGGGAGTTGTCCGAACTCATAGGGTCTCCCGATTCTAACGTGCGTTCTAATGTATCCGACTTACCAAGATCTATCTTTAAAGATTCAATATTTTCTCCTTGACTTTCTCCACGGGGCGGTGTAGGCTTCTCATTCAAGACGGGTTCAATCTCCTGCAGGATAACTAAGTCGTCCGTCGTCATTTCCCCAGATTTTTCTCCGATGGGGTCGAGATCCGCTGCTTGTTGATTACGATCGAGTTCACTCTGATCCTCTTCGGAAATAAGCGGTCCACTATTTTCCTCGGGGCTGAGACTCTCATCTTTCTTGTCCTCGGAAAGAGTGGCAACCGGATCAAGCCAAGGCCAACGGGAATCATCTACTCCATTGTTATCCTCTGCAAAATAAATTTTGGAATGATTTTGTGAAAAATACTCTCCACTTTCATATGGCGGAATGCTTATAAATTACCCTCGTTAGTCCCAAATAAGGCGTTTATGGGATCAGGAGATTTCTCTCGGATAAGCTGCTTGAATCCTTCCATTTTTGCATTGTATCTCGCACTGATTGCCTTCTTTTCCTCAGTTGAGTACTGTTCTGGCGTTCGATAAGCATCTGGCTCATATTTTTCAGCTTCTCTTAACCGCTTTCTCTCACTTTTTACAAACCTTCGCTCAAATTCCTTAAGTTGCTTGAGTGACTTTAGCATAATGTCTATTTCATGAAGCTCATCAGCAGAAGGCGTATCCTCACGGTCGAAAATCGATGATCGTCGTGGTTCTGCCTGGTCCCGCTTATCATACTCTTCCTCTTCTTCCAAGTATCGTAGCATTAACGTGTAGCTTGGAGTTTCTTCGATTGCATCGATAAGATTGTCAACCCTGGCCATTTCGTTTTCTTCGTCTTCTTTCTCTTTCTCCGCGACATCGTCCACAAGTTTGTCGTCTGAGTACACCTTTTCGTCATACAAGGATGAAGATTCCCCTGTCGCTTCCGTGCTCTTCTCTTCGTCAGGAATTACAAGAACGCCTTGGAGTTTCCTTGTGGTGTTTTCAAACTGGTCAATCCTTTGGGACAATCGGTCCAGTGTGCTCACAACTCTGCTGAGTGTTTCAGCATGGATTTTGTATTTTGGATCAATAATCGGCTCATTAGCAGTTTTCTTTAGATTTGGAGGCATTTCGGTCGTTGCAGTGTTTGACTCGGCGTTGGAACGTTTTGAAGCTACTTCGGCATAATCACCCTCACTCATAGTTTTCTTGGAATCCATTGTGCCAGGGTTTGGAATGGAAGAATCCACATTATCCGAAGACTCCTTAGGCATTCCTGGAGGAGGTGTAGTTGGAACAGGAATTCTTTCGACTGGCTTGTCCGGGGACTGAGATTGTTGAGACGCCTTATATTCCGCTTCGCATTCCTGGTGTGCAACGAGGTTTCCTAAACCAAGACCAATAGCAAGAACGACCGCAATTAGGACACAAAATGTCAGCTTTTGGTTGATTGTTCGGTTCTCCTGGAATCTATAGCTTTTTGGCCCCTTATTCCAAATAGGCTGCAAATATAAAAATAGTTTGCAAGTTTATAACTTGTATCACGCTAAGCAGGATTGTTAGTACGCATCATTAAACGCAGAGAAATAATTAAAATGAGATTAATTAATAGTCTCAAATTACCCCATCGTCTAACACTGGTGCATTGGACAATGGATCAACGCTGGAGTCCCCGTTGGACACCGAGCTTGTCATACTAGAAATCATATCTGGAGACAGCTTTTTTCCTTTCCTTTTCCGAACTCCATTCTTCAGCGCTGGATCCTGATCGTCTTCCTCACCTTCTGGAGTATCATTCTCCTCATCAGGAAAATCCTCTGCCATTTCGATTTCTCCACGCTCCACCGCATTCGTCACCTCAGATGCCCAGTTTTCGATAACAGAGAGCTTTCTAGCTTGCGGGTCCTCGTCAGACACCGAAGAATTGATGGATTGAAGTAAAGAGGTGGAAAGCATTTTGCCCTCTTCATTTACCAGCACTGTGCTACCGTTCGTTGAGGAACCATTGTTGATGGACTTTTCATCCTCGTCTTTTTTCTTTGTCATTTTTGTTTCTTCTTCTAATGACTTTCCTTGGGCTAACGCCTCTGCCTGTTGGGCGGCTGCCAATTCTTCCTCCTCCACTTCACTCCAGTTCAATGCCTCAATGCTACTTGTCTCGTGATCTTCGTCTCTTGGCTCGTCTGTTGTGCCAGCTTCCGCTGGATTTGTACTCGGGTTTTGTAAGCTTGAATTATCTTGGTCAGGTTCACTATGTGGCGAGGTAACGTTTGTTGCCTCCATGATGATAACGTATGTGTCTCTAGAATTGGAAATCAAAAGAAATTACATTCCCAATGTGCTATCTACTTACATATGCATGTAGGTGTAGGCATCCCCAAATTCATATACTTTTCAATAGAGAAAGTACGATAAATCTCAATTCAAGTTTCTAATGCAGATAATTACGTGTAAAATAACAACAGTCCTTCCATAATCTGTACCGTGCATGGTTGTAATGACAAGTTGTATAATATGACCAAATTAGTTGGAGAAAGTAAACGTAAAGTTGTGGTGTTGACTATGCGCGTCGGAAGTGTCCCATTTATTGTTGACGCAATGATTACATCGGGGGAAAATGTTAACACCAAATGAACGGAGATATGCTGCTATAATATGAATATGAGATTAAAGCAGATGGCTTTAAATGTGTCATTGTTCATTATGTGTTTGTCCTGATGGAACCATATGTCTCACAGTAATTACAATTGTGAGTTTCTATATGATTGACTTGTCACGTAGACCACAACCTTCGCCTTGACCGAACGAGTAAAGTTTGTACCACCCGTTGATAACATCCAGTCCACACACTTCTATGTATTTAGTTTAGTGTTTCATTGTAAAGTTTATGAGGATACGAGGGCATCTCCTCCGATAACGGCGATCAACAAAGAAATGTGTATACATGTAAGTAGTGTGTACATCACTATACTGTGTCAGAAAACGTATGTACACATTTCAAATAAAATTAATTGAGCACTTCGCAAGCTGTTTTAGTCATTACATGAACTCTGCTCACTCTGATGGATAAAACTATATCGTCAATTTTTCCATGTTTATGTGTTTATCATATCTGATCGTGGTATTGAACGAAATTAATGAAATCCAAGAATGAAGAAATTGTTTATGTAGTTAGTTTGATTTATTTTCTTCAATGACATTCCGTGTTGATCAAGTAAGATACTCTTCCACACTTGAAAAATCGTCAGTAAATATGAGGATGAAATTGATATTGATATGCCATAAAGAAATATTTACATCGACAACATTTTATGGAGTGTAAACTTGTCGTGTGAGTTGGCAAAATCGCAACTTATTAGTGTGTCAAGTGCCAAATTGTATGTACATTACCCGTTTCTTACAACTTAAATATGAGCATTTCCAAACAAGTGCAATAATTTAAGACTGCAAACGTGTGCAGGTCTCGTCACACCTCAGAAATTATAATCTGACGCCAAAAACTGATAACGGGTTGGGTTAAGGTAATGGTTGTTATCGGTGCGGCGGAATCAAATGCACCGAGACACAATGTAGACTGCACCACATTCACTCGTTTTCACAACAAAAGTACATTCATTTCATATATCCACAGGCAAACCTACGTGAACGGGTTTCGCCGTGTGAATCGTGAGTCCAAAGTAATATTGGTCAAGGCCCGTCTGGAGATTTATTTTATTACGACCTGGCTGTAATCTACTTAAGTGTGCATGTGCATGCATATCTGCTTAGCTAGTATTGCACTGAACTGGTAAAAATCGTAAATTTAGTTAAAATTTAGTTAGAAGGGAAAGTCCCTTGTGGAGGATAAAGTGCTTTGTATGCATATTTCGTATGATCCCACTATCCCACATGAAACACCACTGTGTAGCTGGATTGGATGATAATTGATAATACACACGTGTAAATTGTAAATACGTATTGTGGTTGTGAGTGAATCATCTCGACTGAAAGACCACGTGTAATAACAGTCAGTTTGATAAATCCAAGTTTGATCGACAGCTCTACAACAGCAAGCCGGAGCTGCTCACATATAGTCCACTCTCTCCGAGTGTCCATTGAAATCATTTACTTTACTTTGATGATATCCAATAATTCTGACGTGGATGATTTCCAGAGATTATTGAAGTCCTGAAATAACGATCCTTCTATCGTTTCCCGTATACAATTGCAATAAACATAAAATGTAGTTGTGTAATGCGTAAGTAGAAGTACAGTTGTATCTTCATCGTTCATCGTACAAAGTCAGCCAATCGTAAGCTTTGTTTTAATAATGCACCCTTTCCTGCCTTTAATATGTCATAAAATAAACTTGCTACTATAATATTCGGAAATATGCGTCATATAAATTACAGTTCAGGATTAATGACAACTACTCATTGGTTCTGCTTCGTTCCCAAATAAGCATGCACTGCACATGGCGCGCAGGAAGACGACACACAGCAGACGATGTAGGCCATGTGTCGTACGAATTTTTCTTATCTCTCGGATGGAGCCTGCGTGTTAAACTTAAATGTGAAACTTCACTCATGCCTTATTATACGATCCCTATTACTTGTACTTGTGCTTACCATATGCGGCACTTTTTCGTGTTCATGATTTTCATTGTGGTCCTTTTTAGGAATGAAAACTATTGCGAAATATTCGAATGCAAAATTTTTATTCGCATTTTCCTATATTATTATGTGTCTGAAAAATGTTATGCTCTTGTATGACCACACGAACTACCTCCATTTTTTCAACCAACTTACTTTTCTCTATTATCACATCACTATTATCACATATATATGTGTCATTCAGAGGTTTTACTGTATCGCGTATCAAAGCGAAGGCTACTACATGCATAGAGGATGCTTACTGCACACAGACAGTATGTGAAGGAGCTTTTGGTGTGTGGCTTATTGGGCATGTATTGAACATGATGAACTGTTAATTAATTACATCTCTAAAACTATACTATCTAATAATGGCTAAACTAACGATAAGTTAACGCTCATGAATATAATCAATAATCACAATATGAATGGGATCCTTACATTTACATTATTGAGTTTACGTTTATGGAAGCACGCCTTTGAATACAAAAGCGTAGGAAGCGAATGTATTGAAAAATGTTATGCAGGTCTATCGTTTCAAATGATATACCTAATTAATACGATCTCCGAAACTTGAAGAATTTGTAATTATGGAGTAGTAAGTTTTAGGCGCATTAATGACAATGTGCCAAACAAACCGAACAGACTTTATCTAATGACACCACCATGAAGATTATTGTATAAACTCCATCTTAACTTACCGACAACGCGCTACTTGCTCTTGCTCACACAGTAAGTATGTGTTATTCCTTCCAATCACCACTCCGCCCCGTAATTAGCAATTCAAATTGTCATAAAAATCTAAATATAGTTCTGCGATAGAAAGGCTGCCTTGATTGACAATTTTTTACAACGTTTACGCCACACGACCTACGTCAACACTGCCAAGTTCCGTCAGCTTCCGTTTCACACTTCAGAACGCACATGTGCACATTTAATTCACACCAAAAAAATGTTTTGCACATTAGAATAAACACATCATTTTACAAATATTGTGCTATGTAACAGCACCCATGAAACACTGTCTTTTCTCTCTCCACAATCGCACAAAATATCGTTGTCAATCAAAATCAATACTCTGCGAAGTAACAGTAATGTGCTTACATAGATTTGCACATGTTTCACATTTTATCCTTTTACTTGTCAAAGGAAAAGAAAGAAAACAGTACACCTTTCAAAAGAACAAAAACCGCACCGATTTTTTAGTGCTGTTACTTTTTCTCGGTGTGAAACTGATATTCGCATGGTGTGTTTGAGTACATTCTGATGATGATAATGTTTTGTTGCAGAAAAAAGCCAAACAACTCTCATCCACACTCTTGTGCTAATGTTATCTTTGGGGTGTATGGGTATACACGTTCATATAATGGGATTGGAGATAAAACGTATCTTAAAAACACCAAGTGTGTAAGAAAGATTAAAAAATGCATTCACCATCACCACATCACACAAGACTCTTTTTTTTACTTTAAACTATATTTTTATTTTCACAAGATGTGTCCTACGCTTCTCCTCCGAACGAAAAGAGCATTATAAGTAATATGCATTTGTGTTGTTGTATGCATTAAAAGCATGTTGCTAACACCATTCCATTCAACTTGAGGAGAGAATCGTGTTTCCAGCCTGTTTCCATTACGAGTGGAAGAGAGGAAGACAAAAAATACCAAAGGAATAACAACAACAGAGCAGCATCATGTGAGAGGAAACGCGTTGCAAGCATTCACAAGACCATAATACTCGCGTTTTTCGTGGAGCATACTTGTCTGTATTTTCCACACAAAAAAAGAACGTATTTCGTAGGCATATACTCAACTCAACCATTCTCCTATAACTTATATTATTAGCCATACAGTGCTAATGGATATATGAGACATAGTGTTCCATATAAAAACTGTCTATATGTTTGCACATCTTCCACCTGCTTGCAACGCAGCAAAGAAGCCAGTCGTTTTTTTACAGCGAAACTGAAGTTCGCTATTCTTTTCCAAACTCCATATATTTTATATACTTACTCTCATTGTGGATTTGCACTCCTCTTCCCCAGTAAAGTAATATATGTGTGGACATTGTAGCAAAAAAATGAATATGATTTGGCTTGGTGTGGTGAGGTGGGTTGTATATGCAAAATGTAGACGCAATACTTACCTACATCTCTTCATAATCCATGAGGGCACACTCCGCATTTCTGCATGTATCCCAGACTGTCTCCGTGTTCGTGTGACGGAGAACATGGTGGTAGAATTGGTCGAGGAATAACTGAAGCTAGTAGAGGAATTTTTTTGATATAATTCTCTCTTGTGTACCTTGCGCTTGTCATGTACGTAAGGGACAAAGAGATATAAGTAGATGTGCGTGATTCTATATTCAGGTTGCAAATGTGTGATGGTGTAGGTTCTTCTTGCAGAGATAATGTGGCCGTGGAGTAATTAGGGATGAGCCACTGCCACTAGCCACGCTTGTTTCCTGAGCTCACACGTGCTGTTTTAAATGTTTAGTATTTTAAGGGAAGCTGTCGCACAATGTGTCACTTGCACTGAAAAGGAAATCGCTGCGAGTGGATTCCCTTTCCGTTAAAAATTCCCAGTTTTGGTTGATGAATTTTGGGTTTTTAATTACATCGCACGATATTAAGGAGTCCAGGACCGAATGACTCATTTTAAAGCTTACGTGAGCCTGAACTGAAGTCTGGAGAAGACTGACACAAACTTTAACCTGAGCAAGATAAACAGATCACCGAACTGACGATGAGCGTGCATGATAACAAAATAATAATACAACACATAACATTGATTATGATTAAAAATATTGTTATTGCAAATTATGTTATACATAAGCACACATGCTTTGGCTTGTACTTTTATACACTCATCACAACTCATGAAAATAATATGTCGATCACGTGCTCAAAGTATTGTGAAGGAGAAATTAAAGTGAACAAATGCATTTTTATATTTGATAATAATTGGAATTTCATTCCAGCCAGACTTTCAGATATCGATGGCCCTGGTATCGTGGACCGTACGTGTGGTTATGTAAATATCGATATCATTTACTGTAGAATTTCAAAACACATACCGATCAAATCGTAACCCGGCTTAAGTTTGGATTGGGATTGCATTGCAGATAAGCAAATCCCGTCAAAATCATAACGGTTTTAATAACGCATTTGATGATGACCATTTCATGCAAGTTCATGCACAATATGCCTTGTGGTGTAAGCCAGTGCAGTATATTAAATTATATATGTTGCATCAGTGCATTCAATACAAACAAATTAAATAAGCCATCTCTCGTCATCGGTCATCAGATGACAAACGTATTTGGGTTTACGGACATTGTGTGTAATTAATCGTGTATTTACTTTTGTAGGTAAACATAATGAAATCATGCTGTTCTGTTAAATGCTATGAGTGCGGCATGTGTAGAATTTTCTCTTTTGATGGATTGATTTTATCATTTTGTGCTACTTCATATACAATCACATCTCGATTGCTAGACTATGTCTCGGTCAGTCTCGTGGACGAAATCAAATTGGGATAAAAAAGGTTTTCCGAGAACCTTGAACTAATTTCTGTAAAAATGTAGCAAGACCATAATAAGAGTACATGATCTGCTGGAAATGGAAGTTTATGGTTCATGCTTGCAAAAGTGGCGTTGTGTCGTTATTTTCGTAGTGTTAGGAAATAAAATTCAAACAGGGAAAATCGTCAAAATTCATTAATGTTGCATTTATATCTTTTTCTCTACCACGTTGACTCTCCTCCACAAAGATTACCAGCAACTGACATTCGAAAATAGTTTAAAATAGCACTAATTCCAAAGACATGAAAACTTACACACAGCATTCGTTGCAAAAGCATGAAAGAAAGTAAGAAACGAAAGTATGATTGAAAAAGATGAAATATTACATGCAAATTATAGTTTATTTTCTACATTTGCGGCCACGGTATAATAGTCGGTGTAGACATGTAGCTAAAATAATTCATGATCACCTTCATTCAGGATTCAGGATTTCTCTCCTCGTGTTGAAGGCAGGAAGCTTTTTTATCGCACGGCAATAATATAACGTATTTGTGAATGCGGAGGAATTGACCTTGAGACTTTATAGAGAAGTAAAATTCGAGTGGTGCGGCTGCCAATGAGTTTGTTCCACCATTCACATATCCCAAGATAAATCAAACATTTTTCATGATCTACGAACAACACCTTGTACAAGGACCTTATTCTAGTGGAAGAACAAGCGAGTTGCTTCATGGTTGCGGTACAAGTGTCTATTGATTTCTATGACTTGGTGAACTCGTTTACTTTCTCCCCCAGTCTTGGTGAATTAGATTTAGTGATAATGTATGTACTTTTGTGGAGGTCAGTCATTTGGAATTTGCAAGGTCACCGTTTTGAATGTTCTCAATATTTTATTCCAGAAAACTAAATTCATTGATATTCCAATGTTTCATACATTATACTATCCATTCAAAGAAACGCTTTGATCTACGAAAATTGGTGTCCGACATATTACGCAGAACCGGTGGTACCATATTCCTCTGTTTGATAATCATCGGTCCCGGTACGTTCAGACGCAGACGCATCCGTAATTTGTAAGTTGTTAGTTTCGGTTTCAGCTTCCATTTCGACAGCATCCATGCAATAGCCGTAAGTTGCTCTTTGAACCGTACCATGGATGGATCTGGACAAGTACTTGCGAACACCATGATAACTCTCAATGTCCATGGAGCAGCACTTCATTGCACCGGGGCAGGTAAAATCTCCTGTGCAGCTCATGAAGGTGGTGCTGCTACCTGATCCGCGGCTGGAATACCATCTTCGGCTGTGTAATCCAAGCTTCGTCAACGTAATATTTTGAGCGAGTTCCTTCGACTTGGTTGCGTCTTCCATGACCTGCTTGAATTTCAAGGCCTGAGCCTCCATGGGGCACATACCACTTTTTCCGTCTATGAATTTTAAATGGAAATATTAAACCCTTGAATGTCACTTTTGTTTAAAATGCAATATGATAAAAATGATGCTTACCTCCTTCGCATTGATACTTATTGCAGCAGCCATGTGAATCCTTGAATCCAACGCAGTTGGTCCTATTCTTTGGTGCTTTCATGCATCCTGGTGTCAGACGCTTCATGTGACATTGTTCAGGCTTGATATTCTTTTCACAGTAGAAGGTTGAGCAGCAATCCCAAATATTTTTCCGGTCGGGCTGAATTTCCTCACAAGTTCTGTTGAAAGGTGCAGCAGGACAGTTTCTGCCAGAACAAAAGTCTGGTACGGAGGTGATGGGGCAACAGTCCCAAGGCTAATATAAATGTATGAAAAAATGGCACTAGAATATTATATTGTTGAATTGGAAATTCGGTGAGAGATACTACAACTCGTATCATATACCGTGGCAATTTGTAGGGTTTTCTCTCGTTCCTGGTTGTAGCAGTAGCGGTTAATGTCGTGACCACAACGGTCCTTGTAGGAAATCTTTCCTTTGTCTGCGAAGGAAATAATATATCCCATAAAAATAGACTGGAACATGTTACATATTAAAGTAAAATCTTGGGAGTTAAAACTTTGTTCAGTGTATCAGGAAATGTACCCGTGCAAAAGTATATCGGTTCTTCCTGCCAGGGCAGTCTCAGACTAATGCATGTCTTGTCAGAGTCGGGTTCTTCTTGACCGCAGAAGCTGGCGGTGCTGTTGTCATCTGCAAAAGTTCCTAGAACTGCTGCTGCTAACAATACGAATTTCAGCATTTTGAAAAGACTTTAGGAAACTCTATTAAACTTTGCTACCACTGAAATTGCTTAGTGTGGGAGAGTGTGGTCATTGTGGTAGCGGAGAAGCCCTTTTTATATGCCATCTTCTCGACACCAGTACATGTCGTGTGTCGTGTCATGATCATCACTATTACAATCCAGAAACGTACAACATCGGCTACAATGAGCATTTCATTAGAATCGTGATCTTATAAATTCTAAAATCATTCAATCCAATATGACGTAAGTCGTCAATCTATACGATGGAAAGAACATGGTTGAATACGAATAAAATGGTGCTGTTCAGAGTGAAAGAGAGCTCTTCAAGATTTACTTAATCATGTTAATCGTGTTTCATTGCCATCCTGTAGCCACTTGCTGATTTTTCATGAACATTCAGAATGACTCCTGCATGTTTTACAATGACATGACTTTTGCCACGGATGCATTATCCTTGTTCCTGACCAACCGCACGCGTTGGCTCTCAACTATGGACGGTGGGATGATTTGGGGGTGTGGGGATCTCAAGTGACATGAGTAAATGTCACCATAACCACTTTTGTGTGTACTTAAACCCGAGCCCAATCACGACCTTCAGAAGAGTTTCTCGAATGCAATGGAAATTGGTATCCTACATCCTGGCTCGGAACTTGGAATCCAAAGAATGACAACTATTCCAGCAACGGCTCAATGGATTGTAGTTGTGGTAAAGAACAATAGAAAGCGTGAGTTGTTCCAAGGACGAAAGCGATCATGGGTTGTTGGAAATGGAAGTCGAAGAAAGACAAAGAGAAAGAGAAAGCAAAGGCGGAGGAAGACAAGTCAAACCCTGACGATAAGAAATCTAAGCCGGGTGACAAGGATAAGTCTAAACCCGACGACAAGAAATTAAAACCGGAAGAGTCGAAACCGGAAAACAAGGATAAATCCAAACCTGACGACAAGAAATTAAAACCAACAGAATCGAAACCGGAAAACAAGGCAAAATCAAAACCTGATGATTCAAAGTCGGAAAGTAAGGTGAAGGCTAAGGAAAAAGAAAAGCCAAAGGAGAAAGAAAAGCCCAAGGAGAAAGAAAAGCCCAAGGAGAAAGAAAAGCCAAAGGAAAAAGAAAAGCCCAAGGAAAAAGACAAGCCCAAGGAGAAAGAGAAGCCAAAAGAGAAACCAAAGCCACCTCCAAAAAAACCAAAAGTCAAACCTATCAAACCAGTTAAGTATGGTCATATTTGTCACCCTGGAGTGACCCGTTGCTGGTATTGTGGCCTGTTTCTCTTGCCCTTCTTTTGGGTAATTAGTTAAATTATCAATTATCGGCACACTCTCATCAATGATTTTCTAACTTAAAAGTAACACTCATGTCAATAAGTCCCAGCATAATTTTTACTGGCTTATTGATGTACGTTCAGGTGTACGCAGTCGTATCATTTGGATTTGCATCTTATTACCGCATCAGTTACCAACTGCAAGTCAACGAAACAGATCAAGAGGACCAAGTCAACGCGTTGTTCCAAGTGACAATGTTCTACAATTTCTTATTTGTGATGGTAATCCAGCTCACCTACTGTATGATAATGTTCGAATGCATTGGCAGCAAATGTGGAAGGTGGATGGTAAGAAGAATTGTTGTATTTGCAACAAATTTGCTATTTTGATGGGATTCCATCGTCCATCCAGAGAATCAATTCTTTCGTTACAAATTTGCAGTATGGAATCATGATCGGGTTAGCGCTTTTCCTGTGCTTGGCTGTTATTGCTGGGAGTGTATATTGCGTTCAGTACTGTCCTAAAGGGCAAAATGTTAGTGTCACTTGCTTTACAATGTACTACTACTGAAGGTTTTACATTACAACATTCCATCAAGTTTTATGCAGTACTTTATTCGTAGGAAGCTCACATGTACTACAAAAAACGTGGTGGTGAGGTTCCTCCGTGGATGGAGGTTCGAATTCAGCAAATCAATCGTCTCCGTTTGATGTCAGCATTTTGTGCACTTTTAATCGTGTTGACACTCCATATTTACTTGTACAACATCTTGAAATTGTTGGAGGAGAAGAAACTGCGAGATCTCCGAGAGAGGCAAAGGGCTGAAGGAATGCGGGCTGATGTCCAGAATCAAAATGTTGGAAATGTAGATAGTGATATTTTAGTTTATTACCCCAAACCAAAACCTAAAAGGCCACCGGATAATATTAAGATATATTACTTTAATATATAATTGAGCAAGGTGAAGTTGTGTTCGAAAATGAACTCAAGGAGAACTCATATTTTTATTTCGATACTCGCTGTTCAATTCTGAGAGCAATAACAAAAGTAATTGAAAGTTATAATCACAAAATACTTATATACATCCATACTAGAATTATTTTGTATACAAAACTTACAACATCTCAAAACATACAATAAAATTAGCCGGTTCCTCCTCTCGTTTTTCAGCATTGGAAAGCCCTTTTGACACCAGCAAGCAGATTGAATGTAGGGTTGTGTTGTTTAGATTAGTGTACATACATTTTAATTTGGTGCGACAAGAAATCTCGACTCTCATATAACTATCTTTATCTATGCGAACTATACATTTTTGGATTTGGAACTTGTGACAAGATATCTCGACTCTAATGAAACTCACAATTGGGGATCGTCATTATGCTTTCTCCATTCACACGTATTCACACACACATATATACTATATGCCGTACTTTTGTAGAATTTACATATTATGAACATCCATAAACAATAAAATCAAGTTAATGTTAAGAAAATGGTTGCATGCAGCGCAGCCCATGTAGCTTAATGTACAAAATTATCCTTAACAAGAGGAAATTTGTCGTTTCTAGCTGTACTTATTTTAAATGCCTTAACTATTTTTCAGAAGTTCCTTTGTATGAACATTCAATTACATTAATTTCGAGAATGTACATGATCATATTTCATAAAATGCCTCCTTCCAAAAAATATTGTACAAGTGGAAGTCGACAGGGAGCAAGTCATTTTTCAAAGTGGAAAGCTCACGTCAATTTTTCCTTGAGTATGGATGATGGATGGTGACATTTTGAGAACTTGCTCCTCAACTAATTCCTTCATGAAAGCGTAAACAACCCAGAGAAAGTAGAATATTACAAGAATCTCAGTGAAATCAAGGAGGAAACTGATTGCAGTCAGTTGGCCGAGGAAAATAGTTGTAAGAAGATAAATTATACAAAGGGATATTCCAAGAGCCTTGAACACAATCCATATCCTAACCATTTTGATGTTTCTCTGCAGACAATCAAACAAACATTATTTTGCAAAATTTTCCACCCTTCTTCGTCAACAAATAATACTTTTGCCATTTCAAGCTCTTCTGTGAGAAACGTACCTTCTTCGTAGCATATGCAAGAACGAATCCAATGCAAAAATTAATGACGTTGAGTACCAAACCAATGGCAAATATTTGGAAGAGTCGTCGGGCTGAAAATTTTTCACAAAGTTCGCACATTTACTTCATACATACTAGAATTATATAAGGAGTGAAAGTGGATTTATGTATTTGTGCAACATAATTTACCAAGATCCTCGACACTGTGATCGTCTATTTCCATATCCCACAACTTGAGGAAAGTTGAGATGCCCGAATTACGGAACGCGTCCTCCGTTTCGTATATGCTTACCGTTGCAAGTGAAAGTGAATAAATCACGATCGAAACTGTCGAGATAATCTGTGCATCAGAAAAAGAAATTATTACACACTTCAGTTTCACTTTTATGTTTACATCATCATCAACCTAGCATCAATCAGGTTTTGAAACTTTGTAACGACTAAACTACGTTCCTTTTTCATGTTAGCATGCTTTTACTACTTATTCTATTTGTACGACAAAGTTATATGGTCAACGGCCAGTGTACATGAGAATATCATCAAGATATTGTCACTGGGTCCAAGTCACACGCTGTCATACGACATCATTCTCCCAATCATGATACCGGGTTTTCTCCGTCGTGTTCCCAAAGTGGAAAGTGGACTACGGTATGTGGTGGCTTACTACAACATAACTTTCCTCTTCAAAACCCTGCATCATTCTTCCTCGGAAATTTCTCAAAAGAATGCATGATTGAGGCAGTGGACACGAGACATATTAACGATTTTCCATTTCACTAGAGACAAGTCTAAGGGGGATTTGGCTGCAATTTCTCAAACGCAAAGACGAAAACTCTGCTGCGTTCGGTGAATTTGTATTACGGTCCTTAGCTTAGTCCCCCACCCTGAACCTTCTCCAAAACCAGAGTTTCTCTACTTCGCCTACCTAACAGCAGTTTATTGCTTATACTGGAGCAAGACGTTTATAGAGATGAAGTTCGACTGCTGTTATACGCCCACTCAAGCAAAGAAGCATTAAGTCAAGCATGAAAATTCGAGCTAATAATAAATTGACATATACGCTACTCCCACATCATACGCTTGCAATGCTAAACTCTGGAAACTTTATTTCCGGAAGGAAAAAGCAAAGAAACAGTTTGAACTTGAGAAGTCCTCACAGCTTGCCCTTTGCTTGTCTGTGTAATTGTAAGAAAGAAACTTTACATTATATTTTTGCTTCGTCAATTGTGTTGGCACCCTACCACATAAAAGGAAAACAACTATATACACGTGCTGAGTAGCTAGACCACAGCATGAGCAAAGGTAGGTGAAATACAGCCTGTTTTCACTGAATCGCCCGTTTGACGGTTGGGGGTCTTGTTTGCAATGTCATGGTCATTGCATCACCACCAGAAGGAGTTTGAGAACTTTCATTGCAAAATGCAAGAAAAAAGAAAGAAGCTCGCATAAGTTGATATGCATACTGCAAAGAGGAATTTCGTATAGACTTCTTGATTTACGGAGATATTCTTTTCTATACAATGACCTGAGGCACTAAGCAAAAGCATATATTTGAAAGGAGAAAGGAACAAAGTATGATCTGTAACTGTAACTGATTTGGAGTAACCCATAAGTATGCAGTTACGTCTCCTGTCAAGAATATTTTACAACATAATTTAAAATCAGCTATTTGTCATTTATCCAAAAAGTGGCTCTTTTGTTAGCGCCCGTCTCTGCCTCCCAAGTGTACCACATCATCCCTGAAGCTTTTAGGTACTTTTACGTCTTCTTTTTTTCAGAAGAAAGCTTTTAAAACGATGAACAACTCAAAAAGGTTTGAGAAGGGGTTCTTTTTTTTAAAGGAACGGAGTATAAAGGAGTTTGATTCATGATGGCAGAACAAGTTAATAAGAAAATGAAACCTTGGTCGGCTCCTTTCTCCATGCGACGTGAGCACAATGAAGTCACTTTCTCGCTTCTCCAACTTTCTTTCTTATTCGCCGTATAAAAGAGACATCACGCGTGAATGTATTCTTTGTATTAAGCACTCTTGTGGGGATACAGCAAGAAAGCTAAAAGACGCTTTGATACTTCGACCATATTATGATTTTTTGAATACATTATGATATTCTATTGAAATAATTAGCCGTCTGCGAATTTTCTCTGCGAAGCAAAAATGTGTACGATTAATTGTAAACTGTATACAGAATCCTATTTGGTATGTAATAAATGTGTTGTTTGTCACCCACTGACTTGGTGAGAGGGGATTCCCCCCGCCTGTATCTATTTATTACATGATATATTTGAAATCAATGAAACGAAATAAGTAATTGTGCAATGTTGCTGATCGACAACTGCCTCTACGTTGAACTTGTCTTCGAACATTCAAGCAAAGCAACAAGGACAAGCTGAACAATAATCGATTTCTAACAAATTGATGAAAACGTTACGGTACAAACGAGATGGAATCTTTATGAGCACTCCTGTCCTAATGGGCAACCTTCAGCGAAGTATGTACCCAATTTAAAATTCAAAGGAAACAAAATGTTATATTTGAACGGAGGTATGGAAGTATTGTGTGTCTGTTATACGAATAAGCAAGCATTTGAGTATATATAATCGAATGGAAAACCATATTATTACACACTTCCATATGCGTGCATAGGTATATATGCATGCATGTACTCGCATCGACGATGAAGGAACGTGATTGGAAATCTGAATGGAATGAGTTTAGAGATATTCCTGGAAAATGGGTTGATTACTCGCATTTGTGACAGTAATCATATAATAGGGATACGGGATGAGCACACGATGAGACTCTGCTGCATATTTGAGGTATGCAGAGGGAACAACGAGGGAAAGCCGTTTCTTCGTAAAAGAATTGGAAGCATCCCAACGAGTTAATCCATTTCAGTTTGCTATGCTTTGAACTTTCGAATCAAATAAAGGGATTCACGTAGTTAAAGACCACGAAGTAGGAGAAGACGATAATAATAGGGAGTGGAGTAATGGTAACTTTTTGGGATAATGTAAATGAGAGCACTAAACTAAGGGAACGGAGCTCTTGTCTTCATAACGAGCTCGGTAATATACTTGAATTTTTGGAGTATGCCTTTTGGGCCTGCTGCAAGCCTAATGTTTATTTAGCTACGGCTCCAATTCAAGTCTCATTACAAGCCTAACTCACGCAACATACATCTACATGAGAGGATGATGCAATGATAATCCATGAAGTGGACCAAGCCCACATTTCGTAAAATACCTTATGTATCACTAAAACTTTTGGATTGGAGTGTGTAGTATGCTCATCTTCGAATACAACGAAAGTGATGAAGTCATTATTGGTTTTGAAATGATGATGGAAACTACAAAACTGCTCTAGATTCGATGTGAAAGATTTGGACAAGGTTGGTCAAAATTCAAAATTATCTGTCTCAAACAGATACAAACAGTTAACGCCTTTGAGAAAAAATTAAACTCTCCATTCAACGCTAGCCAGAAGAGCTTTGCAGTATTCATTTCCTTAATAGATTTATAGGTATTAGGGGTCGATGAAATTGCTGGAAAGGCATTTTCAAATGTTTCAATTTGAGTCTTTGCCAAATATGTCTACAACTGAAAGACATTACGAGCACAATTGCACAATCTATTTAAATTAAACAATTTAAGAATCTAAATTTTATGTACAACTCGTAATTGTTTAAGGACATATTTATATGTTTTTAAGATGAGAAGACATGTATCTACCGTCGCATTTAGTTTGCTCGCAATGTAAAAAGGCGCAGTTGCGCCTGCATTCGTGATTGTGGCACAAAGACTCCGTGGATATCGATAATTAGTACAAAGTTTAAATCCAATAAGACTCGATATATTTACGGACGGGGATGCTTGCCAGGAGCAGACCGAATTATTGTTAGCGCATAACGTGTAGCATTATGTGCCTAATTACGTCACCTGTGATGAGTGATGAGTCCCAGGTCAACTTTCAATCTTCTTTGACAATGATGCTTAAAAGTGGACCATCGTATATCAGATTGTTTCACCTACTGAAAGTGCAGAATAACAGTTGTAGGAGCTCTTAGGCATTCTAATTCTTAGCTATTCTAATTCTTCTTGCTATTGCTGTACTATAATGCCCGTTTATGTCTAATGCATGTACTAATATATAGTCGTTAAAGTCAATGTTCGAATAATTATGTACGTATTATGCATATTTCATATTTGATCGTTTTATAGCATTTGCTGCAAGTGTAAAAATACCTTGTCGTGCCAGAAGCAGAAATACTTCACGATTTATTGAAATTGCAACAATATTGGATCATTGGCACATATTTTATTATTACTTTATTATAAGTGCCTAATCTGGAGCAAAAATAAGATGAGATAAACTATGGAACATGGTTAAACAACTGTCATATTATTTCTAATTTAAAAAATACTTTTTATCGCAGAAAGCTTCAAATTTTGAATTATGCACTTCTGCATTAATTTTAGGACCTTGCGTACAGCAGATTCATATATATACACGTAGGTTTCAAGCAATAGGAGATACCGTGTTGTTGTAGGAGAATATACAAAGGCGAATAATTAACTTGTAAAATGCACACTTTTCTTGTAATAGTAAAATGAAAGAAAACTTACGATTTCAATACCGGCAATGATTGCCGTTGCGATCCGCAGTTTGATACACGAACAGCAAGGGTTCGTCGACAATACGTTACCGATGCAGCTCATATTGTTGCCTTTTCTTCAGCGTGGTTGTTCCTGCCAAAAACACTTTACACTCTGAATCCAAGAGTTTTTACTCTTTCCTTTGGCAGATCCCACTTTTCTTATCGTTTTTCTTTCAACCTTGCCAATTGATAAAGTCACAGCCAAAATAAGCAAAAAGTATATTGAATGTTTCGTATTTTAAAAATATTCTCACAAAATACTTATAAACAAGCCTTGCTTTTCAACAGTTTATTGCGAAAACACAAACATCATTGTGCATTGTCTTTCTGTCCGACAAGGTAATATTTAAAACTTGTATGCAGTCCTTCACTCAAATAATGCTCGCCAATGTCTCCAATATTTACGTTATAGCAGAACACAATCCGTAGTGATTTCTTTGTGAGAATCAAGTTCATTTTAAAATCCTTCTCGGGAGTTGACGTGCCTTCTCTCTAGTAAAATTCCTGGATGTTTTTCAAACACTAAACAGACGCCAAGTGAACCGACTGAATTTCTCAGCAGCGAAAAATTCTTTATAGCGACATGGATATTTAATTAAAATGCTATTTGCCTGAGGAAGCAGAAGTGAATGACTCTGCGAGCAGCAAACATTTCTGTCAACCATAACTATTTCATGCTGCTGCATACCTGTCTGAACAGAAGTTGCACAGATGTCAAAATAAAAACTAGAACTGATGGCGTAGCTCATTTCTCTTTTTCCCTTCGTACTTTAAACTCTTAACGCTTATAAACAAGCGTGTTTGCTTGTCATTGTTCAGAATAAATGCATAAATATGACTCATTCATGATGAATACCAGCTACCAGCTTAGAACGTTGTTTTAGATATGTGTGCTTAGGGTAAAATGTATATATGTGGATCGAATGCAAGCAATACACTAATCTTCAAGCATATAGGCGACCTGGTATGCTTAAAATATTCCTCTCAAATGAAATATGTGCTACGATTGGGAAGTACACAGAAAACAAAAATGTAATAAAATGCTATCATTAAAATGTCATTATTATATGAACTATGGCCTGGTGACGATGAGAGGATCTCAACTGTGAACACCAACTTCTGTTTTGTATGTGTGTAGGTGCATGTGTTTGTTTGATTCACTTTTAATATTTCTCACGGAGTATACGGAGCAGAAAAATATGGTGTGGAAAATGAGATATGTTATATGACCCTTTTTGCTGACGAATTTTTCATGATTGTGATATGATTACTTAGCGATATTTTGAGCTGCACTGGTTAACGATGCGAGGGAGGTGGTTATTTTTCATTTCATAAACCAGCCATACAGCTTATTCAGCATTTCTAAAAACACCAAATTGCTTTGTGACATAATGTTAATTGTGGTGCAGTTAGAAAAGTTGTAATAATCGCAATTTTCAACTTGGAGTGGAGTGCATAGCTAATAAACGACCGGATGATGTACTAAGTCTTATTAGAAATAACAATAAAATATCGTAGTATGAATGGTATGGTCAAATATGACCTTTCCTTCTGTCGCTTAAGCTCGGTTGATTTAACCACTTTTAAAATCGCAATTTATTAAGTTTATCGATACTTTAAAATTGTATTGTTAATAAGGATTTTTGTATGCCAAATAACCATAAGAATCAATGCATTAACTCTGAAAGTCTAAATTGCAATAATCCTTCAGAAGGAATTTGTCAACCCATTTTCTACAGACAGGGTTATATAATATGAAGAGATGTACTTAAAATTGTTATGAATTGATAGCATTAATTTTGTAGAACATGGACAGGAGACTCACTTGCACTTACATCTCTATATTGCATGATTAGGATTAACAAGAAGTATTCCGTTCTGTGCTAATGTCCCTCGGCCAACGGCATCAAAGTCATTAGTCATTTCATGAAATAAGTAGCTGATGACTATGAATAACGGAATGACTTGTCAAACGATGGAGTAGTAAAGCTGATCATATAAAGAATTGAAATGGTAGGAATACAAAAATACAAGCCTTTCGCCACATGTGCATATATTTATATCAGTGGAATTTTTCTGGCTTAGTATTTACTATTTACTTTAAAGCTGATAGCGATATGATTATGATACAAGCTATTACTCACTCAAAATTACAATCAAATTGGTTTGGTCATACAAAATACAATGAGACAATGGTTACACGTGGTAAAAAATTCTAACTCAAACAGTTTTACCAAATACTAGGAAACGGAACGGCACAATGAAATTGCATACTCTATTCGAACAAAACAGTCGGACGAAATGCAAAAGTAAGTCTATTTATTTTACGCGTCTGGTCTGGCCATTAAGCGTTTAACATATAGCATATATTTGTGCATTTTCCTGAAATATTTTAGCTGGAACTTTTTATTTGCTTGTTCAACGCAATATGTATTCTGTCTGACAAGTATTAGCTAACATGCAACGATCTTTCTGATTTGAACTGGTTTGAAAATGAATTGAAAATATGCGTAATACATTGGGAACTATTATTTACATACTCAAACTACAGATTTATTTGCAATGTTTTAAGTGGTACATATTTGTGAAATATCTTTAATTCATTCAAAATGACAACTAAAGCCAGCATAAAAAATAAACTCATAATAATAAACTACACTAAATAAAACATCATTTAGTATCCTTATAATTTCTATGTTTCACAACAGCATAGAAAGGTCGTGGACTTTGAACGGTGCCCAACAAGGGTTCCGTCGACGGTTTCGGATGACTCGGAGCCTCTTCAAATGTATACCGTTGCAAGAAAGATGTGAAAAATTTGAAGAGATTAGCCTTAGCGAGGATTTCTCCGGCGCAAATTCGCTTCCCAAGACCAAAGGCCATAACCTTCGCAGCGATATCAGGATTGATTGTGTTCGTCTTCTCGTCCAAGAATCTTTCTGGTCGGAATACCATCGGATCGCCCCAACTTTCCTCGCTGTAGTTTGCACTGTACAGGCTCACAATGCCCATAGTTCCCTGTGAAATGATTAAAAGTCCAGCTTAAGATTACTACTTTGTCGCGTGTATTTTTTAAAACTCTAGCTGTGCCCTGATCTGATCCTGATCTGATAAATAATATAACTACAGCAATTACCTTTGGAATAACGTATTCTCCAACGTACTGGTCTTGAATGTTTGCACGACTGAATAGAGGAACGACTGTTGCATAACGTTGAACTTCTAAAAGAGTTGCTTCTGTGTAGGGCATCCTGTTTCATTGAGCGAGAAATTAAATTAAGCATTTTGTGCTATTTTTATAGTGGATTTTGAGTAAAATGGCTGCTCTCTTTTGAAATGTTAAAATTGAATAGAAAGAAAAAGGGAGCCACGCGTTGGCGGTGGCGCGTGTCTCCAATTTAAGACTGAAAAATTGAACGCAATTCATTGCATCTGGAAACGGAAAGTTGTGTAGGGTTGAGCGTGACGTTGGGATATGATGAGAGCATTTTAAATGTATGATCGTAAAAGAGCATAAGGATATTATGTACATACTTAGTTCTATCAAGTGTCGAGGGTAAGGATGACGGATCAACAACCCGATCAATTTCCTCTTGTATTTTCTTCTGAACACGGGGATTTAGGAGGACGTAGAGGAAGGCAAACTCCAGAGTGCTGGAAGTCGTCTCAGTTCCTGCGAGGAAGAAGTCTAGAGCCAAGACCAAAAACTGCTCGTCTACGCACATGTCACATAAGAAAAAAGAGAAATATTTAATCAAAACAACGGAAAAACGTCAATATTGAATGCAACTTTCACTGGTACAACGGAGTGCCAGTTTCGTATCTTTAGACTTTCAGCATCACATGAAAGGCTATGCTTAGTGTCAGTGTTTCTGCATGAAAAATATTTGTAATTTCCGAGCATTTTTCATCCTTTCCTTTTAAATATGTTTAGTAAACCGATGTGTTCAGTGATGTAGACTCTCTTTAGCACTTTTTTCGAATATTAATATTTTAATACTTTTATACGCGCATATTTTTGTATACGTACCGGTGTAAAAGTTGTTTTCTGTCGTGTCATGGGCATGACTATCGATTTCTCCCAGGAAAACATCAATGAAGTCTCTTTGCTCCGTTTTGTAAGTGCCTTCAGCTCGCCTTTGAAGAAGCAGTTCCTGGGAACAGAAAGAATTACTTATAGACTAAATTACGTTATTATTAGATTATAGAATTTATTTATATTTCATGGATTTCCGCACAAGTATGATGCTGATACAGCGAACTGTCCATGATACATGAACTTACCTTGAAGAAACCGTGCATTGCAGTAAGAAAATCGTTCCTGTCTTTGCCCGTCTGCGTGAATCGTGGAACGATATGCCTCAAAGAAGGATACGCAGTAATAATGTCTTCCCCAACAGCCAACTTCTGCACAATGTCGGACATAAGTTTAACCAACTTGTGAAGCTTTTCATCATCATGAGAAAAGCGGTAGCCAGCAATCAAACTCCAAATTATGTTGAGGGCAGACACGGAAAAGAATTTCTTCATGTAGACGGTCCCGTCTTTAGATTCAGCAATGAGATTGTCCAGCCGCTCCATGAGGCGAATGAGCTCCTCTTCAATGATGGCTTCCTGACTGTTGAACTTCCCAAATCCGAAATCTCTCAATGTGCGAATTGAGAAACGACGAAGCTCCTTCCAAGACTCTCCATTGGCAAAAAATACACCTGAGAAAAAACATTCATAAAGATTGCCTTAAAGTCTACTTGGTAAAGCATAGTGCACATCGGTTTTAGTCAACAAATATGCGGTGCGTCAAGAATATCTCTGCATGAACAATAAAGGCTGAGATGTCCTTTAATATTTAGTTGGCAATTTCTATACAACGTTGGTTTTTAGTTCAAGGACTAAAAACAATGTACTGAGATGAGATAACCTGAATTATGTTCATGGGTTAGCAGTACACATGGGATTGGGATTGTGTACGTAATGTAATGCTTTCAGGTTTATATTAAAAGTAAACAGACTCACCGAGAGGTTTGCCAAATGAGCGTTCCAAAATCCAGCCATCAACATATCGGTCAATCCATATATCACTCGAAAGAACATCTCTTACTGCTTCAACGTCATCGAAAATTACTGCAAGTAATGAGAACAGCGTCTTTTATATCATAATAAAAAAGTGGAGTGTGCATAACATGGCCCATTTTTACAACACATTCACCAGCCAGTGATGCATGAATGCCAAGTCAGTACACTGGAGAAAGGCAGGGAGACATTCACGCATTTTACGCTATTTCTTATGTCATTATATTAAGTTGATGATATGTAGGATAGGAGTCGGTATGGAATGGGATGGGAATTACATGGGACATCGGGTCGTAGACATATATACAATGTTCACCCACTCACTAGACCAATTTCAATCCGTATTTGCAACGTTAGATATAAAAAATGTCAAATAGGAAGCCAAAAATAGAGCTATTTGTAATCTCCATTTCTCCAAATTTGACAACGATGGCAAATTCACGGAGGTTATTTCTCCAGCATATGTACCTACGCGCCAACATGTTACAAGCTCGTTTTTGTGAAAAATCATTTTCCTCCGACGAAGCATTATTGTAAAAAGTCGCGGCTGAAAACATTATCATCCCTTGCCATTCGCCATTTTTGCTTTCTGCTGCGTGCCATTGTGCCGTGCCCTGGCTTCTTAAAAATGCAGTTCCTTGGAACGTGCTTTATTTTAGGAAGCTGCATATATGCAGGAGTAACATTCTGCATGCATGGAATATAACCTCATACTTATGTACATTTACATGTACTCTTTCGGTAGAATAATGATCTGACAGTTTGGAGTGTGAATGTGTAAGTAAACTGGGAACCACATTGACTGCTCTAAGTAGGTTCAACCAATAAATCACTTTTTGCAACAACAAAATTTGGGAGACGCAAACAAACCTTGATAGGTACTGCCAAAGTGAATGCTCATTCGATGACCGTATTTCTTGGAGAGTTCCTGAAGCACCACGTACGGCTTTTTCCCTTTCTTTGACTCCTTCGCGAGTTGAGGTAAGTTCCCAAGGATAGGATACTTTGGAGGTCCTGCACGCATATGCATTACACAAAGAATGACACCATTACATTTCACATCCTACCTTTTTGGCGACATGATTATGCTTCCAGGAAGCCTTCATCATGACCCGAAGTTTTAATGTAAAAAATATGCAAAAAAATTGGAATAACTCATACCAGGAAGAAGTTTCCCCTTTGGTTTTTCACCTCGGACGAAAAACAGTTTCCGAATGAGCCATGCTACGAACAACACGAGAACAACTTGCGAAAAGGAAATCATATTCACAAAATGATTTTTGCTGTAGTTTACTCCAAGAAACAAAGGCACTAAAATAAGCTAATGAAGGAAGAAACTCTGCAGATAGATTTCGTGAACCAGGTTAAATATGTCGCCGGTATAATATGATATGCTGGTCTATCGGTTTTCCGATCACCATACGCGCTTCCTGCAACTCCTGGTTGGCTTTCAGGGCCTGACTGAGATTAGTGCCGTGGCAGTTGTTTGATATTGTCCTGCTTTTTGAGCAGGCATAATTTGGGTCAGGTGAACGAGATTTTGAAACATTGAATGACATCCATTATTACAATATAAAATGTGCATTGATTGCTTGTTGAGCATAAAAGCCTTTGGACTCTTTGGAAAATCCGTTTGATACGAGATTTCCCCATGCATTTGTGTCGTGTTCTCGCGTCCAGTAATTGCCACATACTAGGGTCGGACTCGGATGCAGGTATGAAACAAGCGGTGCTTATACATTCCAAGCTCGTATATGCAATGCACACATTTTTTCTTATCATCTCGTTACGGCGTCACCCAGCCAAACTATGTGAAACCCGCACACTCTGGTTTAGGGATTCAGGTGTGGGTGAATATTGAATGTGGAAGTCAGGTGCCAGTCTAAAATCGAAAATTTGGCTCTGATTTATTCTTCTTATCTTCCGATCAAATTGCAATCAATACTTTAAATGAGTGTTGTGTAAATTGACAGATGATTGGGTCGGTTCGATGTAATAAATTACACTTTTACTCACTCGAGTGAAGTATGAGTATTAAGAGATAAATCGATAAGTAAAATGAATGAGAAAAGAAGAGTCAATTGTTTTGTTGCTCTCATTCTCTCGAACGATTATTCAAGAGCGAAGCGAGTAAGCTTTGATGACTGTGAAACTTGTTTAAAATGAATTCGACAAACAAATTACTCAAGTGGAAAGTGGAAGCTGTTTTTGGAATCTGTACATGATGGAATCAAATCGTCCGGAATTCCCCTGAACAAAAGGACCTATCTGTGGTGCCTGTTACGTATTGACTGTAAATTGTATTAATAACTTACCTACGTGGGAGGCATTACGTGTTTCTGCTAAAATCGTCGTCAACAAAGTATTCAATAGGTCACGTACATGCATGACGATGGAACTTTTGAATAAATTATTTGATAATATTAAATCCGTCATAAATTATGGAAAATTGATTTTACTAAAATTGACAATCGATCAAGTATGGCGGGGAATACCGCAAGCTCTTTAACCGCAATCATAATCCTGGCTAATTTAACAAGTCACACCCACCTTTATTGACAGAATTCCAAAATACGTTATACAATGTCGTCACTTCGTCACCAACTTTATAAATATAATATTGGAAATTCGATTCAGTATTGGAAATTCCTATTACCTAAATACCTTTTACCATATACATATGTACAAATACATGTCTTTTCATACTCATTGCTCAGCTACTCTCATCCTTCATGTACCTTTTGACCCAACTACGCATCTTATATTTGAAGTAGGTCCGGTTCAGACTTCAGATATGAGTTTCTGTAAGGCCAGTAAAATGCATTTACTGTCAACTCTTTGAAGACTCCAGTCGAGATTACGAAGGATTGCTTAATAATACAAGTCTATTGTCCGTTACAAACTTTGGACCCGCTTAAAAATATGCATCCTCAGCATCAGTCATAATGCGAAAGGAATCGCATGATGCAAGCAGTTGTTTTATTGTGTCCTTTTACTTCGTGATTAGCGCATACGATATTTCAATATTTCTAAGTTTGCTTGAAATGATGGTATTATGTAGGTGATGTGATCATAATTATGACTATGACAGTGATTTGAATTGAAACATGTACGTACTCCATAATTTTTGTAAATGCCGCAGTTGAATTAAATGCACATGTTGAATTATATCGATTTTGATTGCATATCAAACCAATCTAAACCGAAAGGAGCTGGAATTTAATGACATGTGAATGAGAGAATGAATGTTTGAAATAATTTATCAGCTATTTTCTTGCATTGTTAGGTCAGGAACATGATGTAGGTTTGTAGTCATCACATCGTTTTCCACATTCCACTTGACATTGAACAATCGGATGAGGCAAATCTCAGTTAGCGAATATGCGTGTTAAATAAAATCTGGATTTCTCGACTGGATTCATGGATAACATGTTCACTACCACCACCAGAGAACACAAGAATTAGTAGTATGCATATATGCACATACATACACATCATCTGTAGTAACTGGATTTTTTAGACAAAAATTACCAGCACGTTATATATACATACGTATATCTATCTACAAGGGCATCTCTCGAACTTTCATCACAAAACACGTCAGCCAGCATTTGGCTTCCTCAGTATAATTACCTACTTGAATTATATTATTGTGAAAGTGAGGGATGGCAAAATCCTTGATAAGAGGAGACTACATGGCTATAAAGAGCCTCGACAATGAACCTTTCTGGCCTTATTCATTTCTCACACTCCTCAAAAGACAAGGTTTTGTTCGAGTTCGAGTGGTGACTGGATTGTTTTCTGAGACAAGTTTACTTTCTATTTGAGAAAAATGAAGTTTGAGCAACCCATCGTGGACCTCTCTCCTATTAACAAGAAGGTAGAGGAGATCACCGAAGAAGACTGGACCAATGTTGCGGATCAATTGCGGAAAACGTTTAGTAAATTTGGCTACTGCTATCTGGTCAACCATGGTGTTGCAGAGGACGTTGTAAGATTTTGGTTTTTATTTTGTTTGTGTCGTGAATTTTTTTAAATTATATATTTACCCATTTTGTTTTTCAGGTGAACAGTGTCATGCAAAATTCGGAGAAGTTTTTCAAATTTGAGAACGAAGTCAAGGATAAATACGTGAAAGAGGGGACATATTATGGCTATTACAGACCCGGAGATAAGTTGTAAGTTCTCAGAGGTTAATGAGGTTTGCTTGTATGTAATATATACGCAAGCATGTTTTCTTAAAGAAATCTGTCCTCTCACTATCTAGGACCACATACACAAATCACATTCTCGAGCTAAGAGAGATGTGGGATGTGCCTGGGGTAGCTGGATCAGTCAGAGGACCAAAGTATCCTGAGGAAGTTCCTCAGTTGAAGCCCTCAATGGAGACTCTGACATTACAGTGCAGAGATCTTCTCCGGAAACTCCTTCGAGGTGTAGCGAGAGCGTTGAGGCTGGAAGATGAGGAGTACCTGTTGAAAATTCATCAGAACGTTGAGAACGATCTGTTCTCGAGAAGTACTATCCGCTGCCTTTACTATCCTCCACTGCCTGAGGACCAAGTCATACCACCAAACGGGATTAGATGTCGAGAGGTATGTATGGGGCTTAGTGAGACGTTCTTGGAAACATGATTCATCAGCTTATTTACATTTTACTCACTTCGCTGATTCGCTCCCGTTTGTAATTAGATGCATGCTTGACATTACTTAATTTTCATACTTTGATAAAATACTTAAATAACTTTTCATTCTTATTACAGCACACAGACTTTGGCACGCTCACCATGATTTTTCAAGATTCCGTAGGAGGTCTTGAGGTAATGTGAACTTTTACCGTTTTTGCTATCAAATACTCCTTGGTTGCCTATTTTAGCACTGAAATCATTTGGTATTTGATGGAAAACCTTAAGCTGACAATGAAACCACTGCCTGTTTGAAAAGTAGAGCATGGTTTCCTTTTCCTTAATACTCTTATCATACAGCACACCCATACCAAAGTATATTCTATTAATAACATAATGCGAGGGACGTAGTTTAATCTATATGTAATACATACGTACACGAGAAGTGGTTCTCGTTTGATACATGCACATAGTGAATTTTAAAGCTTAACAGTTCTTCCACTTTCACCGTATATTTTGAATGGTTACTATCTTCGTAATCAACACTATTTACATTTTGGATAAGTCATTTGAGCAACAACTCCTACACTAATTTCGCAAGATCTCGTTATTTTATCAAGTCAACATCATCCATCTAGACTCCAAGTCATTATATTACGCAATCACACTAGATGTAATAATACAAGGAGTATGAATATGTTGTATGTTTGCCGTGTGTCTGTATCTCTCACTTTCTGTATTGTGTTCAGATGAAGCATGATGATGGAGAATGGTATGATGCAACACCAATTAAAAACTCAATCTTGGTGAACGGAAGTGATTTGCTGGGACGTCTTTCGGGCGGTGTTTTCCCTCCAATTGTGAGTTCCACGAAACAAGCTACGATGTTTCTAACTCTTGCAAATATGCAGATCCCATATTATGCACATCATAATTTACACTTGCTCCTCTCTTTGCGTTTAGGTCCACCGTGTTCCAATCCCAAAAGACGTCGAAAAGAAGAACATTGCACGCCAAAGCATTTCCTACTTTCTGGCTCCAGACGATGAAGCTTTAATTCAACCCGTTGTGCCAAAACAGGACATCAAGGTTAACTTCGAAGCTGTTCTCACAAAGCAGTATTACGATGACAGGGTTGATTTCAACAAACGAAATGAAGCAGTCAAGTCATCGTAATAGTTAGGATGGTTCGGTTCCCGTTGTTGGATGTAATTATGTAGACATTGCATTTCCATTACACCCTAATTCCCATTTAATTTAAGCCCGACCTCTTCTTCCAAAAAACCTGACTCAAAATATTATTACTTCTCCTCTGTACATATATGTATTTACACAGCATTTACTCCAAAATAAAGTTGAAATTTCACCGCAACCCGTTCGATAATGCCATCAGTGCAAATTAGTTTATTTCAAGGTTTGGATTTACTCATGTCTCCAAAACCACATAGGCATTCCATAGGTAATGGGATAAACTTTAGGTACTGCATTTTGTTTGAGGAGGTAGTTACACGCGGACGGATTATACTGTTCTTGAACAATATCCTGGCGAGCATCCCATTAGCAGAATTGGATTCGATATGTGGAATAAATGAAATATAAAAGTATGACTAGATGTACCCCTTGCTTTCCATATAAATGTCCCTGCACCAAACACAATTTGATCCTGCATCTTGCAGATTTACCCAGAATAATATGGTCTTTACTTATAGATTACAAATAGTTGTGCTATGTCCCAGAAAATGCATTGTATGATGTGATATTATTGTTATTATTGTACTTTCGAAGCAAAGTCAAGTTCAGGAAATAAACATTTCATTGCGAATATAATATGCAAATGCAAACAAAGGGAAACTTAAAACGACCATAAAGGAAGAACAGACACACGCAATCCTATTTTCTCTCTGTAATTTTGGCACTATTCACTTCATACAAGCAAAAGTCTCATACATGAATGTCAACTTGTTCTTGCCGGATTCCACCACAGATCCATGCATTCCATATGGGGATGGGGATATCCAATATTCAACCAATTGTCTTTCATCATGTGTGCATGTAAATGTGCGTGTGGGAATGAACACTTTCACTGCTAAAAAGAAAAAAGTAACATTTTCCAAACGTGCATGAAAGAGAGAAATGTGATATCTGGAAGTAGGTTCCTATATCTTCAAGAGTGTAAGAATCACAGAAAAGACGTATCCAAGAAAACCCTTATCAGTATGCATAAGCTGAACACTCGTTTTATCAGTTTCTGTTTTGTAGGCTTTTTGGTATCAAACTTTGCAATTGTACTCCACTGGAACAAAGAACGTGAAAGGCGTCTCAGGAAGAAAGGGTTGTGGTAATATGCCGATCTTGGGAGTCGAGCTCAAGCTCCAGCAAAAGCGAAAAAGTCACTCTCAAGTCTTGGAACTAGGAAAGGAATAAATGCAGATGGTGACAGAAAAGAATACTTCCTGTCAGTCTTTCCCTTTTCACTGATATTGGTACTAAAGTCCAAATTTGTTACTTTTTAACCATGAGCATGTAAGATATAAGATTTCATTCAATCCACATGAGCTTGTAACATACATCTTAAATCTTATCAGAAAATTCCCACACATTTTCTGCTCAGCAGTTCGGAAAATCACGGTGCGACGCTTCATATGCTTGTTTGGTTTGTCACAAAAGTTTTTTTTTGCTTTTTGGATTAAGGGTAACTAACTACGGTTGAAGGTCTACATTTCCAGTTCTTTATGTGGAATTGCTGCGGGTACAATCTACAATCTACTTAATACTAGGCATGTAGCTTATTTAGGCTATCCCTAATCGTTTCGCGTTTGAATTAATTGAAACAACGTAAGGAATTAATTCGTTTACCGTGTACTCACGCATGTATTTTTTTTGCAGTAAACCAATCCCGTACGCCCCTAAACCTATCACGTCTAGCGTGATCAACACAATTTGAAACATCGTTCGACTGATACGCATTATCCATATAATGATGAATATTGCATGGATGTTGAGTGAGTGACAAAAAGCATATTGAACATTTTAATCCATCCTTGGACATGAAATGTGGATCTCAGGTGCGATGCTACACATGATTTACAAGTGGTGGTGCGAGTCCTGTCATGCTTCACTCGGAAAAAATGTATTAATGTTAAATGAAACGCTATGTACTTTGCAAAGCCACAAATTGTGGGTTCTTTCAACACACATCCACTCACTCAGATCTCAGATCATGTACTTCCTCCTACGCAGCGAATACCATGTTCCAGACATTCTCGCTTCTCGCTCACCATACCATGAATTTTTGATGACATCTACCATTTTCACTTTAACAGAGGAACTGGATGACAGCCTGTAAGTGACAGCACACCCCCAACACACATTCGTGTGCTTTGTACGAGAAGGTAGTAAAGTAACATGATGTGTGTGGTCCATAACTGTACAACTCCGCCATTAGTGCTTGACACACTTTTTAAAATGTACTTTTCCGCTTGTACGCACCAAGCAATTTGTGAAAAAATAATTTATAGCATTTTAAATTTTTTAGGGCACAAGATGAAATTTAGCATAAGACACAGTGTGCTGTGCATATTCTAGCACAATTTGTGGTTAACATCTTTTACAATTTAATTAATTAGAATTCATAGAAATGCTGAACTACCAGAAGGAAATGAAGTTGTATTGAAGTATCGTATTCATATAATTACTACAATATAGTGAAGAAGGGAGAAATAGTATGTTATAAATACGGAGTTGCGGTGTCAATTATTTTAATTTAAATCCGCTTTGTTTCTCCAATGAAATGAAGATATTTGAATATCTACTATATAACCCACATATAACTATTTCCCCTTCTTTCATATATGCACTCCTTTGTAACGTTTTTGTATTTAAACTTTGGATTGGAACCTAGTTTAGTTGAAATTGACACAAATTCGTCGATGAAAGACCTTTAATATAATACTTGCTTATAGCATAGCATTTGTATATGCAGCATATGAATATAGTCGACAAAATAATTTATTATGCCGAAAGAATTACTTTGTATGATATATATTGAATGGAGGATCAAATGTCAAGTTTCAAGAACTCTAAGAACTTTTGAGCTAGTATACCTTAAGGTTCTTATTTATTGTTTAATAAATTATTGAAACAGTCACAACTCCTGATTCACTTATCTTTATTGTTGTTTGTGAAGCACAATTGCACATCTTTGCATTCACATATATTCGCATTCGCATTACTCGATATTATACTGCATACAGCAACTGCATTTTATTACTTACAACTTTGCACCTCAAGCGCACATGCTTATTACCATCCGGATATCGATGGAACACAATACATAAAGCGTATCACACATGAACACAATAAACAATTCTGATGTGATTCTGATTGTTAAAACATTTTAAAGATGTGTGATTTTCTACCGAACCCGAAAATTTTGCAGTTAAGAATAAAATGAGTTGGAAACAGAACACAACAGGAGTTTGGACAGCCTTTAGCTTTCACCAATATCATGAATGTATTCATGAGATTCGCATTCGTTCGTATTGCGAATCCTTTAGATTAAATAATTCATTGGGCACTTGGGATACTTTAAAAAAAACCTTTCATCTTGTATTTTTAGCGAAATCTTTCCCCTCGTTGCTACTCCTCACATTATCCCCTTCAAATTCAACTATACTATATTGTATTGTATCGACGAAGGATTTCTAAGTAAATCTGGTCTACGAGGTCCTCGGGATCCTTCCAAAGGAATAAAACATTCCACCTTGTACGTTTTTCCTATTTGATCTCGAATATCTGTAGTGCTTTCATCCAGACACATTATCAAATAAAGGCCTTCGCTTCCACAGATATAAGAATTGTTTTGTTTCCTTCGTTTTTGCACGAAAATTCTACTTGCGTTTGATTTCCCATTGTGTTACACAACCACAATCCTCCATCGGACATACTTACATAGTTTCCTGTTGTCTAAAACGGGAGAACTCGTAGACATATGTGTGGCTCTACTGACATACATTCGATTTACAATCTATTAAATCTTCTTCATCCCTAAATACAATATTTACCTATCAATGTAATGCTGTCCATATATGCTATATACGTACGTCCTGCCTGTTCTTCTCTTCGGAGTATATTGGTTTTATGTAAATAAGTAGATTACGTAAAGAGGAACAACAATGGGAAACTTGTGTTACGGTGCACCATCAGGAGAAATTCATGATGAAAGTGGAGGCCTACCGCACATTAAACGAAATTGCTTTGAGATCTCTTGAGTACTATATACATACATATAGGTGGAGTGTATAGGGAACAAAGAAACTCTGATATGGAGAAGAGAATCCTGCACAACGGAGTGCTTTAATAATGATAATGATGCTTGAGTTTCCGTTGAGGGCTGGTGACCGTGGAGCTTTTCCTTCCCGTTGTACATGATAATGTATGGATGCAGATTGGGAGAAACCTTTCAACGTTTCAAGTTCAAAAATTTCGAACTACTGCGGACAAATAACTTTAGTTTAGGTATCTAACAAGAAAAAAGAAAAAAAATCAATTCATAATAATTTTATTGCAAGTTTATTGCATTCTGAAACTTTCTCTGGTCTCACGTATAGAATTCTATCGCCGTGTGATCCCTTTCACCAGAAGAGAAAAAAGATTTTACGCTCACGGTCAGTCAGAAACTGTTTGATTTTGCATAATTTCTTTTCTATTTTTTCCAGGGCTCCTACTTCCTACACATATTACTACACACTCCCAGGAGAATTATCAAGTTATACCGGCATTGATTCTTTCATGTAACGTATTTAGTTGCAGCACCTTAGATTTCTTGTGCGCGGTGTTCATTGAGAAAGGTATCATTTGAATGGAGGATGACATGATAAAAAGACAATTCCGACCATTGATGTATCAAAATAACGAGATACCGCATAACCAAGAATATAAAAAAATTCTGTGATTCTTGGAGGGAGGGTT
>JAQFZW010000480.1:0-57504 GCA_034687055.1 Heteromurus nitidus
TGTTCACCACGACGCCGCCAGTTCCCATACCGCTAGACTGACAGCCACCTATGCAGAGGATCTGAAGTCGAGGACTGCAATTTCGATGATCAACTCGAAGGATACACCAGTCCAGTCCCCTGACACAAGCCCCATGGACTTTTTTTGGGTTTGGGTACCTGAAACAGCGACTCTTTAAAAGGATAGCAACAACAATGGAGGGGCTCTGGAAAGTCCTGAAAGAGGAGTGGAACAGTGTGACCCCTATAACATGCCTAAAAGTAATGAATTCGTGGAAACGTCGATGCCAAGCTGTATCTTCAAGAAATGGAGAACATATTGAACAAACAAAACTTGTTCATAAGCGAAAAATTACTAATGTTAATAAACTTTGAAATCTTTCGCTTTAAGCAACAAACACCCTCAGTAGAAAAGGACACGAATATGCTGAACCAAAGAGAGAGAAAAATCAAACGAACAACAGAGGAAATTGTGGGCTCACGGTATGTCATCATCAGTATCTCTAGAGAAATTCATCGAGTTGGATAACCATGGTCCGGCAATTTTGCCATTGTGAGTTGCCCTTTTCTTTCTTACGATATTTTACACACGTATCATTTCCATATTTTTAGTCACTCTGGGAAAAAGATTACGAAAGAAAGCCTTTCACAAGTTCATGACGTTGTCGTTGTCAGCGTGTGTATGATCATATTATAACAACTGGATGCATATGCCCTTTCAGTCATTTATTGAAGTCAAGTGAGAGGGTTCTTTCAGAATAAGTGCGTGTCTTACAGCCTTCGTGCTCCAAAAGAGAAGTTTACACTTCTTTCCTTCATTTCTCTCCCGTGAGAACTTGAGGACGACACAAAACACTTATGTGCAGTGTACTTTTCCTCAACATGAGACATCCACACTTGTGTGTTTATATTTACACTTTCTTACATCGTTTTTTTTTCGTGTGACATGTTCATGAAAGTATGCATGTAGTATATGCATTAACCTTTGTTCCTCAATCCTACAAGCTTCTGATTTATGCACTTGTGTGTCATTTCAACATTTCTCTACACAGCTTTTATTTTTTGTATTTTTTTGTTCAATAAAAATCATATAGTGTCTCTTATGTTTAGGGCTTTTAGGGCAGCTTGTGATTCTTTGTGTTGCGATTGCCGTAGGGCTTAATGGGATATAACAATTATTATAATGATGATGATGAGGACGATTTAGGAAGAAACCATTTCGCTTCTTCCTCTCTCGCTGTTTGGCTGACATAACTCTGCTTACTACTTCTATACGACTACGGTGCCACTTGTGAAGTGCCAGTTGGACCAGGCGAATATGTACTAAGAAAGTTGGAAATAATGTTCTCAGAAAGTTGTACAATTCACACATTGCATGCAACCGGAGAAAATGAACTTTTTAAGTGAAAAGAGAAAAAAGGATGGTGAAAACAAAAACGAGCCTATGCTTTCACTTTTCCTCCCTTATCTTCTTCACACATTAAAGATAATAACATTGTAAAAGGTCTGATGCACACACACGCATCGCAATTCACTAGGAAAAAAGAGGAGTACACAGCAGAGCATTGTTTTGTGCTAAACGTAGATTGTGGAGGAAACCAGAGTACTTGAAAGATGAAGCAAATGTATGTGAGCAGCTAGAAAAGGGAAGCAACACGACACACAATGCTTGAGTGTCAAATGTACATGAATATATATGAATTTCTTGCATACGCGACGCGAAGCACAGTAATTTCCATATACGCAATTCATAAACGCAACACACATATGTTTCTGGCTATGCTAGGAGAAATATGTGGACGATGAGACTTTGAATAAATATGGCAAGTCCACGAAACGTGATTATCTCCACTCGGAGAAAATTTTTTCCAACCTGTGACCAAAACCACAAAGAGCTGTGTGTGCCCCCCTAACTCTCCAACTACAAGTTTAAAAGCCAAAAGGGTTTCTAGTTTCTCCGTATTAAAACATGTGGAGAAAATTGGTTTCTTTGTTTGTTCTTGGAACATTTTGCGGCAGCTCGAGCCTTTGCCAAGAAAAGGAAAGTCTTTGGCTTAAATACTTGAGCCCTTCACCAATTCTCGGATTCATTTAGGGAACATTAACTTGTTATTTCGGTTATACAATGTAAATTGTTGTGTTTTATGCTATCACATCTTTTCCTGGAAGATGTGGAACGTGTGGTTTTGAAAACCTTACAAGAAAAGGAAGATTGCAAAAACGATTATTCTCAAACTATTTCTCCATATTTGCTGACAAGTCTCCTCCAAAAACCGCTACATCCAGAATCTAGACACTCCACGAGTGGTGTAAAACGCTAATTCAGTTTTGGTTGCAAAGAAGCATTCGCTTGCTGAGATATAATTTTACTGCATGCCATTCCAATACGTCCATAGTCTCTGGATTTAGCTTTCCTAAAAGGTAAGAATAAGACAAACGTTGAAAACCTGCTGGCATTCAACGGAGGAGAAAGTAGAGTTGGGTTGGAAGAAGTAGTCAGCAATGCTATATATATGAATGACGCTTTTCCACATTCTGTGTAACGAAGCTAGACGTAGAAACAGTACTCATTCCATTCTTGCTCCAAAAATTACTATACTATCCATCATTTCATTAATCATTTCCTACTTTACCCGTTCGTTCCGGGGTCTTATATATACGAATCTTTGATAAAGGTACATATATACAAAAGCGTGTGCATTTTGCTGTCCTTTTGTGCTAAAAATATACTTTTATGCCCCTGCCACACACAGAAACTACACGAGCCAAAACCTTACCAGATTTCACAGTAATATTACGTACGTATGGAAGTAATAGGAACGCAAAAATATCTAAAACTTATAAGATAACGCTCGTGTGCTCGCCTCGCCAGTTACAATTCCTATGTTCGGGAAGAACATGCATTTTTGCGTAAAGAGGAAGTGGTGCGTGATGGTTGTAGTAGTAGACTTTGCGTCGTAGGTCGCGAAAAAAATTGGCAGCTCTCTGTCTACTTCTCTCTTGTACAGCTATAATTCTCACAAAGAATCCAGAGTGAAAGGACATTTGAATTTATACACCTGCTATTTGCTATAAAAGCCACTGTGTTTAATAAAAAACATCAACTAAATATCCGTACTTTAGAAGGCTTGACATTATGATATAACTCGTCATAAAATTCATCAAGTGATCCTCACACTAACACACTTGAACTGCTTCAAATGGAAAACTGATGATGTTTACTGAGCCATGGATGATATGTCTACGTGATGACACATTTTGCCAGATTGTTTTCTTAAGGACAATCACGTATGCCATGGTATGTATACGCATATCCGAAGAAATTTCCCCATTCGGCAAAATATAGTGCTAAAACGCTTTTGGAATAATTTTACCCGGAGGAATGGATCACTCTCTGATGTGTATACCGACAAAAGACCCCTATGACAATAATATCTTTATCAACTTGGCACATCGTCGCTAATCCCAATCCCGACCATTCAACACATTTTGTAGAGTAAGCATAAGCAAAGACATGGTCATGGCTTACGAGGGAGTGAGGATGAGACAGAGACAAAACTGACTTTCACTCTCTGAGATAAATACTGTCGCCCTCGAGGTGTCCTGTCTTGTCCACTGTGAACCACATCACAGTTGAATAGAATACAATTCTCCTCTTGTTATATAGCGCGAATATATACATATGTACGTAAATTATAACATTCCACCATTTTTATCGACGCTTTCTAGACTATAGAAAACCCGAAACTCAATCCGTGAACTTGCAATCCTTTCACAGCAAAGCAACAAAACCGGGTAGTGAGTCAAGTCCAGTGCCTAACCTCAGCAACAGCAAGCGAGTGAAAGTGATGAATTGGGCAATTAACAAATTAGATCAGTAGTGGCTACCATTCTTCCTCTAGACAGGTCTGGAAAAGCAAAAATCTATCTAGAAACAGGATTACACAATGCAATCCGACCAACTATACATTATTTGTCAGCATCAACAGTGTGGAGCTGTCGCATTATACCTAAAGAGCGCGAGAGAAAAAACTTTTCCTCTATCATTTTGCTAATTTTTGGGGCTTTTCGACATACATATAGTTTCGGTCATTGCATTTTTAGAGCCTATAGAGCGAAAAATGAAGGGAAAAGTTTCTTTTAACACGAGTTCTTTTGACATAACACTCTCAAATCGAACGCGTATTACCAAAACTGGTGTAAATTTGTACACTCGCCGATTTGATGAAAAACAGGGATTTCCATCCATCTCCACGTTTATGTCGTATATGATTGATTAAATTCGAAAACTGATAAGACAAGACAACTTATGGCAAATGAGACATTCTCATTTTCTCTTTTAAATGTATTCATCATATAAACACCATATTGTTTTCCATATTCTTCTCTACGTTACTCGCAGCCTCTCTGCTAGTCAACTTGTCTATGCTGTCTGCACGATCTACCCCAATGAATTAACCAATTCCGAGTTTTTACTTATTAAAATCCCCTGACTGCAAACACCCTACGAAAGCTATGAATTCGTGACTTTGATGAACAAACTTCATGCAGCGCTTATTCCTACGACAAAGTTGTGAAAGGAAGGGGATTTCTCGTGAGAAATAAAATAAAAGCAAATTAATTTTTCACGTAGAATCTGCACATGTGTGCCAGTTGCGTATGTAGTTTGATCTTCATATGTCCCCGAACTACATAATACATACTTGTCGACATACCTTCTTCCGGTTTTCAGCAATTGGGCAAAAGGATTTAGAGTTGATAGGAGCAGCAGAAGCTGTGCTACTGCTTTGTGGTAGCTGAATAGAGGCAGACGACGAGGAAGCACCACTTGTGCTAGGTGGAGCAGGTAAAATTACATTTACATCTGAAGACAGGTCCTTGGAACTTGAGCAGCGGTTGTAGAAGGAGGTAGGGCATTTTTGACTGGATAACATTCCCGAAGGAATTGACTTCTGACAAAAAAAAAGATTCAAAATACATACTCAATGTAGCTCTTCGATAGTAATTTTGCGAAATGCTACGTAAATCGTAATACATTGGTCTGCATATATATCTAAGGATGGTGTACCAGATACATGAATATGGAATTGAGTTTTATGTGGGTCCTGCTCCTGTTTTTATCAAGAACATATAAACGTATGTATGCTCGTATCAGGGAATGAAGTCATGAAGTGGGTCTTCTCTGAGTGAAACTTTCATCGCGAGAATTTTTTGGAGAAAGTCGTCAATGTTTCCTATAGTATTGTATACTTCATTTGCAGAATTCATGGAGCGCATTCATCTAACTTCTAATATGGCTACATCATATTTATTTACAAATCACATCACATCCTGTCCCCATCAAAATAATGATTCCAATGAATTTTTCGTATATATTTGCATACGAGAACCATAAAATCCTATCCATATTGAAAAATGTCAACTTTTCTAGTGAGAACAGAGTACTTACCTCTTGAGTTTCCGACGAGCGTACTCCCGATGTATATTCGATCTGACGTGGGATCGTAGGATCTAAAGCAGTTGGTTCGTTAGTCATAGGTGGAGGAGGACATATAGAGTTGACTACAACATTGTGAGTTAAAGGAGATGACGGTGGAGGCGGATGAGAAATCACATCAAAGGTAACGGAGAGGTGATGAGCATCTTCGGATTGAGATGAGGAAGCATCCGTTGGTAAATGTACCCCATTCTTTTCCATGTCAATGGAATAGTGCACATTCTTCTGGAACGAGATATTATTTTGGTACAGCTTTTGCTGCTGATTAGCTCGAGAAGAGGGTATCTCTGTGATCTGTTTGTCCACACTGGGCTGCTGTTGAAGATGGCAACGACATTCATATTCTTCGCTTTCTCCAGACTCTTCGCCAACATTGATAAATCCACTGTTTGCTTTCTCCACTGGTTTTGATGGAATAAAAGAGATGGATGAAGGTCCAGGGTTTCTTTGGGATGAGGATATTTCATAAAATGAAAGATCACCGTTCGCTTTCTTATACACTGAGGATGAATCAGATGAGTTACTCTCCTCTTGACTGGTCGTCTCCACTGCTGAAGGTGTATCATTAAAAGTAACTGCATTGGTAGAAGTTTGCAGTTCTCGTGATATATTTCCAGCCTTTCTCCTCGCCATTTCTTGTTGGAATTTTTTGAACCCCTTGAGACCGGCATATTTTGGTCGTAATGTGTCAGAGGAGATAAACGTCTCCCCCGTATCAGTTTGTGTAAGGCTGTTTGATAAACAGCCTTCTGCATCGTCATTATTGTCCATGGCGGCCTTTCTCGACCGCTTTTAGTAGTAACAGATAAACACATTACCCACTCTCCAACCATACAAACTATTCCCTATTTCGGAAGCAATTTCATGATTACTTGCATTATTCTCAGGAGACTTCACGTTCATGTGGAGGCCCAAGATGTAACAGTCATGTGCACAAGATAGATGCTCCAGGAAGATAACTTTGAGTCTTAAAGAATTCCCAGTTTGCAGTTATTCCACAAAAATTGGGGCAATATAATTTTTTCCTGGATTGCTGAAAGTGAAATGTGTAACCGTATATATTGCGTATATGAGGGCGACAAGTTTTATCTTTCATGAAAGCGATAATTGAATTGGATTGAAAAGACCTACTCCTTTGACACGTCTAATTCTGTAAATCAATTTGACACTTGAGAACCCTTTCCAATAAGTCAACCCTTTTCCTCCTTCCCTGTGTTAGTGTTGTGTTACACGAATCTAGCGAAGACGAATGGAGTGAGACACAAAGTTATAACGTATGTCACTTATTAAGCAGCAATAAAACTGATTTTTACAGAGGATCAGCTTTCACTTCAAAGCTTTCACTAAATGAACTTTCTCTCGTTGCCCTCTATCTCGAGAATGGTTGCTGAGAAAAAGTTAGAAGCTAGCGTCTCCAGAGCCTTTCTCGTATTGAAAGGATGTACGCGAAGTCTTATGCCTTTATCAGAAGCAGAGCTGGAGCTACGTTCACCATATTACTGTAGTGTTCTCAGTCCCCTGCTACGTATGCTTTTTGGCTGTATGCAGGTTGGATGAAAACTAAGGTCTCGGCCAACTCTGACTGTCACCCTTTATACCTCTCAAAGGATATAACGTTTTGCATGAGTTTCGGGTTGTGTGGCCTTCAGCTTCAAGTATCAGTAACGCCACATTGAAATGAAATGAGAGATGGTCCAGGGAGAACTCATACGTATCTGTTCCTATCTACATTTTCCAAAGAATTGTGTAAGCATTAACCACAGCACAAATAACCTACAATTATAAATTAATAATTACGTATTTCTAAATTTATGCACAAGTATAATTCTTTATTGTTAGTAATTTATATGATAAAGTTAAAAAGTTAGAGGAAATTTCGAAGCCAATCAGCTAGTACATCGGGAAAGTTATTGTTAACTTATTAATTAGTAAAGGATATACGTAACCTACCAAACCCAATCATTTTAACACCGATTCACTCATCCGTATCATTATACATCAATTACATAAATACATATATAAGACAAATTGCAAAAGCATTAACTCACAACTACGATCCCGTGTTACTGTACTACTGAACTAACAAAATTTGCAAATTCCTTCCCCGTTTACCTTCTTTTGATGTTTCTGCTGAAATTTGAGTAAATTGAGTTCCGATCCAGACTGTGAGGAGGCAGTTCCATCCAATGACTAGTCCAATCAAATCACACCTTTTTTGACATTTTTGTCCTCTTTGGAGCTCCACTCAGCCTTGTTCCGCCACTTGTCGATCCTGATAACATGTTCGTTGAGCCGTCACAAGTGTTGGGCCCTTCAAAGGATTAAATGAAAATTTCATAGAATTGGATTTCAAATACATTTTACTGGAAATAGAAATTCTGGGTATATTTATTTTCCAAGAAAAATATAAAAAATTACCCGTAATCATGATACTCTCATCTCCTGAGCCCAAATTTTCTGCTTTACGTTTCATAGTCCTTAACTCCTTCTCAACTACACCCTGATTTCCTCCATTTGTTCCTCCCATGCCCTTACCACCATTTGTATGGCAATACGAAGCAGGAATAGCAGCAACGCCCCGTACAACCACACCTAGCTGAGTTGCAGTCTTCACAAACTCTTGTACTTCATTTACCTTGATGAATACTTCCCCATGATAGAAGAAATTCACCAACGCTTCCAACTCCCAGGATGGTGTATCTTTCAAAATTATGATTGGGTGTTCACATGGATTATTCAGCAACTGTTGATAAAAGTACGCTGAACAAGCAGACAGGATGACCTTGTGGCATTTGATGCTTTTTCCTCCTTCCGCCGAAGCTAGCGTAACATCAGTGAAATGTCCAGCAATTTGATAAGCAGCGAAAGACTTTCTCCACGCCGAATCAGAATCGCAGTAGTCAGACCAGATGCGAAAAATCGGGGGTTCCACTATTGGAAATTGAAAGTTGAGTCCATTGTCGCCATCAATATTCTTCGCGTCCCCTTTCATCTTAATATGTTTCTGGCTTCGCAAATGATCTTTGATTCTATCAGACCTTGCTACCACTGCGACCATGCAAAATTTACAAACCAGAACTTCCGTTTGAATCCCACAACTTAAAACGGGCGTACTGACCATGTCATCCTTGTATTCCAGTGCAAATTCCTGTACTCCCTTCCTCTGTTGTCGTTTATTTGGCAATTTTAGCAAGTGAGGGGCGTGTATAACCGGAGGAACCCCCTGCTGGAATTGGAATCCGCCCCTGTCCATCCTTACCTAAATATTCAAACAAAACTTTAGACAGTCACAACTGATAACTTGACATTATGCATTATATTTAAAAGTCGGACATCTGATCACTAACAACCATTAATAACTAACTAAATGAAATGTTAATTACTTAATGACAAATGGTAATCGCACAGCCACAGCTCGGGAACCTTTAAACATTCAGAAATTACAGCTTTAGAAGCTATCACTGACCACTGAATTGACCGACTTCAAATTTCAGCGAGCGTCTCCGAAGAAATGTTAACAATGCAACTTACAGTCAACAGTTGACAGTTTCGGTCCGAAGTTCCAACTTTCTAACTTCCAGAGAAGTTCCAGCTTCCAGCTCCAGCAGCCAGCAGACCGTTTTACGTTCGTTCTGGACATGCCGTGGTATAAGGTTGCCCCAAAATATGTAAATGAGCCGTACTCGCTCAGGTGGTGGACACGAAATGTGTGAGCTTTTGTGTGTATGTGCATTTAGCTTGAGTGAGTGCATCCAAAACAACAAAAGCACGTGTGTGCATTGAGATCGACATGCATTTTTCTTTTTAAAACAAACGTGTGCAATCGTTATTTGTTAATTTAGCGTTGTTTATTTAACCCAAACTTAATTAATACACTTCAGTTCATCAACTGTCAGTAACATTGTTAGTTGTAGTTGATAACTGATTGCTGAGCCTGAGCAGCAGAATATTTAGAAAACAATGCCTAAAGAAGACAGGAAACGGAAGCGTAATAGGTACAATTAAACATACACACTATAATTGTAATTGTACTGAAGTTAATTTACATGACGAATGTATTTATGAATTTATATATTAAATTGATTGATTCATGCGCTGTTTAAGTTTAATTTAATTCATTTAATTGGTGTGGTAGACTGGGAGTTTGTTGGGTGTGTCATACTGCGGAAGGGATTTACAGTTGTCCCAAGTGCGAAACTGTGACCTGCTCCCTGACCTGTGTGAAGAAACACAAAAAGGAGCTGGACTGCGATGGCGTTCGTGTGAGGACGAAGTATGTTCCTTTGGACAAATTGAATGAGCTGCATCTCGTGTCAGGTTGATTTCATAACATTTTGACATTATTCCTCGAATATATATGTATTTTTTTGATAACTCTGAGGTTAATTTGTGCTTGGATATATGGATTCAAAGATTATAGACTGATGGAAGATATTGAGAGGTGTATTGAAACAGCAGAAAAGACGAGAGAATCTGTGGAAGCTTCTTATCAATCTCCGGAAGTTACTGATACACCTTCGACGGAGGCTGAAGAAGACACAGCAGCGTCTAGAGCGATGTCAAGAAGTAAAAACAAAAAGAAGGCAAGGCAGAGGAAACCTGTTTCTAGGTCTGATATTTCGAATCCGGAGCAAAATGTACGAACGGAAGGAGACAATTCAAAGGGGACAATAGTAGAATTAGGAAAAAATATTTGCGGAGAAGAGACCTCGATTCAGAAGGTTGATGGGGTTAGTGGTCCTGGTACTGATGACAAGGAAATTGACAAAGGAAGACTTGCAAACGCAGTGAGGAGAGGTGGTAAAAAGAAGCAAAAGGTGCATTTACAATATTTTGAGCTTTTGGTCATTGAATTGTTAGGGTAGCGTCGGCAGAATGATTATAAGTATAATGTGTCAGCATTAATTTGTTGTTGGTGTTACCGTTTACCCTACAGGTGTTAGACACCCTTATGAAAGCTGCCTTCAACAAAGGGACGCTGGTTAGCTTACTTCCAGATACCTTTCAAAAACACAAGGACAACACATCATATTTCTTAGCGAAGGCGAATTGCATCTATTGGCGATTGAGCGTGTCTTTTATTAATTCAAATTTTTATACAGTTACCATAAATGGGTAGGTTAAAGGAAACAAGTTTAATTATATTGTTGTATATACGTGTTCCGTTTCTAATTAGATTGTATGATTTTCATATACATTTGCTGTAGGTGTGCTGAGACTGTTATTTTACAAGACCTTGTAAACGACTGTATTAAACGTTTAAAGAACAAGGAAGATCCATTACGGGTATACAGAAAACTGGGGTTGAAAAAAATTTCTGTTTTGATGGCTGCAGATAAGCTTCCGGATAGTCAGAAAAAGTACGATTGTAGATTAATGGTCGACGTTAGCATTATTAATTATAATTTGACTGCAGCTTTCCGATAAATTTTATTTGATCGTGCTCGTTACAGGTTTTATGTGCTGGACACGAAAAAATCATTGACGGAAAACTTCGAAGGCAAGTGTATCGTTGAATTTCCACACTTGTGTATTGCTCTGGAGGATTGCTATGTCGTTTCGAAACCTCAAGAAAATATGTGCAAGTCATTCTTTGACGGGGAAGATATCTTTCCTAGTACTGGAGAAGAGGATGCTTATGAGGAAGTCGAACAACTGAAAAGGTCAGAGAGAAGAAAAAACAAAAAGCATTCAAAATGCCACCGTGAAGAATTAGATAGAGAAAGTGGCGAGTTGACAGACTCAAGTGATGAAGATATGGACGATGACACTACTACCGAAGACAGCGAAGAAGATTTGTACAATGATGGAGAATTTAGATCAATGTACAGGGATCTTCTTACATCATTTGATGTAGATGTAAGCCAGTTGCATTAATTTATTTTTTATTATCTAGTTCTTTTATAAAGATTAACATGATAATGATATACACCCTAAATTCGGTATTACGCTTTGATTGTCATGTAGCAATTCGCATTTAAGGTTTTTGATACCAAAATATATACATTTATTCGTTCCAATATCACTTTTATGTTTTATGTGAACATTTTCGCCAGTTCTTTCTTGTTGACCTTACCGAGGTGATTCTTTGGAAGTTCAGGCATACATTTCAAAACTGTCGGACAAGCGTATGGCGCAATACGAGTTTTGGCGAGGTCTCGTAGTTCATTAACTGTTAGTTCCTTTCCCCTCCAAACAATCACAGCGGCCACCTGAATTATGACAGAAAGAAAACGTCTCGTTCATTTAGCCGGTTGCGTGATAAAATATCAGAAATTAAAAGCAAGAAAGGGTGATGTGCAATTCACCTTTTGACCCCAAGTAGGATCCGGAATTCCTAATACAGCAACTTCTTTAACTTCTGACAATGATAGGAGCTGGGTTTCAATTTCGAGTGCGGAGAGCTTGTACCCACCACTTTTGATTATATCTACTGACTTCCTTCCAAGAATTTTAAAACCTCCGTCCAAATATTCTACGGTATCGCCTACAAATTATCACACAAAAAGTCATTTTGGAGGTTTTGTTATTAGCTTTCGGGTGCATTATATGACGCAGCATCGTAAGACCTGTTATAAACCATCCATCTTCCGTAGATTCCTTTTTGGTAGCTTCAGGATTGTTCCAGTATTCCTTAAATACCGATGGGCCCTTTACAAGAAGGTCTCCTATAACCTTTTCACCCTTTTTAACTCGGACATCCATTCTCTTTGCATCCCCAACTGCAAGAACTTCATAATCCGTGCGTGATTTCAAATCTGCTACCATTAGTTTAACTGTTTCAAAGGGCCCTCCAACAAAACCTGGCCTTCTTTCTCCATGGAGGGGATTTGTAAGTGCCATTCCAATTTCAGTCATGCCATAACGTTCCAGAATACGATGTCCACTGATTGTCTCAAATTTTTCGATGATTGGAATTGGAAGAGCCGCAGATCCACTGAGTATAAGTCTGTGAAATCAAGAAACCCCCAACCAAGTTCACCAAACATTGCATCCGTGTCAAACGTATTAACCGTGACGGTTAGCCGTATAATTATATTTTTGCTTGAGGAGATTTGCTTTGTGTAAGCAAAATGGAAAAACTAGGTACCTCATTTTCTGTTTCAAAGTTTCTCTCACAAAGGATGTCTGTGTAGTATTCTTGGCATATGTTTTCTCGTATTCTTCAATAAGTTTCACGTAAACTGTTGGAACAGCCATTAGCACATTTGGTCGGAGTTCATTTGAAGAAAGCAGTTCTTGCCATGCCTTTGCAGCATCAAATTTTTCCAGCATGTGGCATCTGATACAAATATAATTTTCTTATCCAAGATGCGCAAATATATCATATAACTGAAAAATTGGGTAATTTTTGTGGTAATTTACCGAGCTCCAACTGAGACAGGGCTAATTAAAGCATGAATCAATCCATGCGTATGATGCAATGGAAGGACATGTAGCATTGAATCTTTGGAAGAAATTTCCCAAGCATCACAAATGTTTTCTACCTATTGCCATTCCAAATATTCCAAATTTATATCCTCAAAATCAAATTTGAAGGCTTAAAATCAAATTTATACATACCTGAGCCAACAGGTTGGAATGCGTGAGCAAAACCCCTTTAGGTAACCCCGTTGTCCCACTTGTGAACAAAATCAGAGCGTCTTTGTCTTGGTAGTTTCCCGGTTCCAGCAATGAAGGCGATGGATTGTCCTCGGATTTTAATGTTTCAAAATCGACCACAAGTATTTCAGCTCCAGTAGCTTTTCCAACTTTATTCATGCGGTCAGCAAACTTTGAATTTGTCACAATGAGTTTGGACGACGTACTTTTAACAAAGTATTCCAGCATGTTTTCAGGGTGAGACGAAGAGAGAGGAATAGCTATCGATCATATAACAATTAAACACAAGTTAATATTTTATGTAATATCATATTTCAGATAATTCATATATACTCACCAACATGTTGAGCCCACCACGTAGCACCTAACGTCACTGGAAAACTGATATCCCTATCACAAAGAAATGCTATTCTCTCCTCCTGTCCAGGAACAAGTGACTTCAATTCTTTCGCTAAATATGCCGATTTCTTTCCAAACTCTTCATACGTATGATTTTGACCCTTGTAATCTGTAAATGCAATCCTGTTCGCTGATCCCGGCTCCAAGGCCCGAGCGAATAAAGGTAATTTAATCTCTTCTATTGTTCGACTACTTTTTAATCTAAACCCTGATCGAAGTACGGAGCTTCCAAGTCCTTTTCCAAGAACCACCGAAGCAGTCTTCGCAGGCAAATATGCCTTCAGCATTTTCTAACTTCAATTAGGAAATTCGGAACCAGAATAAGTTATATTTTTTAGGATTATGAGTGCAGCATACAAATTTACAATGTTATGTCAATTGAGAGTTCTTGAATATGAACTGCTGAGCCCTGCTCAACAATATAATTTATCCCGTTCAATTGTTATCAGTCACTGGACATTTATTTTATTCGTTTATTGAAGTTTATTCCCTAACACAGGATGAGTACTTCAAATTATCTTTGAGTGAGCATGCAAACAAATAAAACAAATGTGAAAAGTCCAGTCAAAAATCTTAATGGCAAAATTGAAGAATAATGTCTATCTGATAACATAACCCTGATAACCTGCTGATGTCAGTTCAAGCAAGTGTTATGTTATAATAAACTTGACAAATCTCCAGCAGAAAATCACAACCATAGCACGTGAAATGTACACATGCACGTGACATAAATAAATGAAGTTGTCTTCATAATTTTGACGTGCACGGTGCACCTATATAACCGTGATATACTTAACCCACTTTTATCCTATTTACACGATAAGCCTAAACCTAGTTTAATCATAAACATATCCTTGTCATGAACTTACATGAATGACAATAATCATACGAACCTAATTTACATATGAATAGGGAATCATCTGTGCCTGGAGAATTCATCAGATGGTTTTTTGGAGAAACCATCATGAGCCAATGGAGTGCAATTGAGTCCAGTTCCCGGGACGAGGAAGCCCCGGTAAGTATCTCCTCGACCACAACATCAGCAGGAGAGGTGCATTTACTCCTCTCTAAAAGCACTATTTTTGTTTTTTAATTACACTTTTTTTGCACTGCACAAGCGAGTTAAACGATCAGTGATGGTGCATAAGATTTAACTACAATTACAATCCTACCTAAAAATTGAAACCTCTGCAAAAATTCATGTGTTAGGACATTTTGTAAGTTTCTCGGGGGAAGTGAAATGATTGCTAACTTAACTCTGGAACTGGAAGAAACGTTTTGTATTTGTAACAAAAAAAAGTCTATAAATTGTTCCTCTGCTCTGCTACCTAATGTTTGAAAACTAAACGAGCTTATTTTGGTAGAAGATAGTTAAATGTGTTCCTTTGGAGTAGTTGTACTTGTTGTATGTTAACATTAGCTAATGTTACTAGTTAAATTGTAAATGGACATGAGGTAAGTTATTTTGTAAATTAAAGTAAATTTATTAAGTACTTTGATATGTACAAGATGGAATTAGTTTACATCGTTTAATCATTAAAATGAGCATTATTGTAGAATTTATATGAATTCTGGAGGAAAATAATTTTTGTTTTGTTGTAAGGTTGGACTGATGGCGTGAACCCTTCTACAGATCGACATAAGTCGGAGTTCTCATTTAGGAGCTCTTTCAGCGTCTGATCGTCTTATCGAACAGAACAGAGCAGGTCATCTGTAGAGATGACAAGCTCGCCTCCTCCTCCACCGACAGGATTGTTGTATAGAGTTGATGGAGAAAGTTTGAATACTCTAATTGAAAAATATGAAAAGGTGAAACAAATTTCTTAACTATGCACTTTTCAAATTTCCTAACTATGCACTTTGCAAATTTCTGAACACCTATACCCAAACCCAACATATATTATTCATTTTTGCTGCAGAGCTTAAGTACAAATACAACAGAAAAGGAACGTGTGGAGAAGTTGCGACAAGAATATCTCAACCTCAAATCAAAACTATCGACTTTGCCTCAGCAAGTAAGTTTAATACCTTCTAAAGTTGTTTTGTATTAAATACAAATTTTGCTTCTTGGCTGTGGAAGGGATGTTGAAAGATTATATTTTAAAAATAGATCGAATACAATGCCTTGGTCCCATTGGGAAGAAGGGCGCTTTGCCCAGGAAAAATTGTTCACACTAATGAAATCACGTGCCTTCTTGGTGACAATTGGTTTGTTGAATGTTCTGCAGCTAAGGCCATAGAAATAGCTAATCATCGTATCGCAAGTTAGTTTTTTAAATACTGTATGACTATGACTGTCGTTTTAAAAAATATTGTTGGCTGATTTCAACTTATGTTATAACAATTTGCTATACAGAATTGGATGAGCAATATGAAGGCCTTCGTAAGGAACGAGATCTACTTAACAACTGGAAACAGGAGGCGGAGAGGCAACTTGTGGAAACGATTGGCGAAGGCACCGTCGAAATTCGGGAAGATTATATTGAAGATCACGAAAAGCATTGGCGACAGCAACACCGGGAAAGTGTTCGCCGTCATCATCAGCAGCTAGCTAAAGATAGAATACAAGCAAAGCAGGAGAAAACCAGCGACAATGAGTTGTGGTCCAGGTTGGATGAGCTTGAACTTCAGGAAGATTTGGAAAATTATCTTGAGCAGGAAGTTGAGAACGAAGAGATACAAAAGAAAATCGAACAGTCTCTGGCTGCTGATAAAGTATATCCTGAAAGGAGAAATACTACTACAGAAAATGAAAGAAAGACAAATAGTACTGAGCCGATTTCTAAACCTGCGCCTAGATCGAATGAAAAGACTGAAACAAAATCTAATCCTCCATCCATAAGGAAAAGAGTGAAATTTAGTGCAGACAACATTATCCATGACATATCTGATGATAGTGGCTATCAAAATCAAGAAAGTTGTAATCAAGAGGATAACCCAAGTACGGTAGGATTTACGGATGATAGCACTATATCCAGCTATCCTTGCTTTGACCCAATCATGATACGCTTTCGTCATACATCTCCTGCCGAATTGAAGGATGGAGATAGCAACGCCTCAGATACAGAGGAAGCTGATCAAACATCTCAAATCGTTTCTAGTCCGGGCGACATCGTCAAAATATTTGGACCCACATCTATATCTGCTATAAGCAATAAACCCTTGCCAAAATCAATTTTGAAACCATATAAGCCACCTCTGGTACTAGGTGACAAAATTCCTTCAAAGGCTCAAACGAAAGGTACTACAAGAAAGAATGCCAAGTCATTGATAGAAGAGGACGACAACGACATTGATGAGATGGCTACGGCTGTGTCTAAAGTTGTCACCGAACGTGTCCCTGTGTTTACTTCTCTTCAGCTCAACAGCCCTACTCTCCCATCGGTCGGCGAGTCTGAAACCGATGTGCGCAAACCTGTCAGCCTGTTTAAAATGCGTAGACAATCTGAATTTGCGCCCGTGTCCAGCCCCGATTAACCCAGTTTGTACAATGGTAGTAAGTAGAAACCCAATTTCGTATATTTGTTTCAACGAAATGAGAAAATACTTTATCACATTAAAAGCATTAAGTGAAGAGTCCAAGAAAACCTTGTACTTTTTGTGTATGTTGAGCTTATTCAGACGATGAACAAAGTCCTTCAGATAGTGATATAGGCAGTGAGGCACTCTGCATAACTCGCACTGCAAATGAAATATGCAACTTATTATTGCCAAAATAGAATCAGTATTTTTACAATAAACACGACAAAGTGTGGTATTCTGCACGGCTTTTATTTTTCAATACATCAACACTTTTAGACATAATGTGAATTTTATAGCATAAGTATGACACACCATATTTTTCCTTTGACACCGAAAATCTGAGAAAACGCCATTTTTACATACAGATATGATGATACACAACATTTTACTTTTACAGCATACAAAACAAATATGCATCATCATAATTTCTCAATCAAACGAATCCAATTCAATTTGAAACTGACAATGAAACGTGCATTAAAATTTCAAGTTGACAACTAAAACCAGCTCCTACATGGAACTATACGCAGTTCAGCGCAGTTATGTATAATGAAAAATATATATAAACTCTGTGTGTAGTAGTGGACGTAATTGTGATGAGATAATGTAGTATAGAAAACGTGGATTATGCACAGTGCATTATTACTTTACAAAGTGGCAAACTTAGAAAAGAGGACCATTAACAAAAAGTCCTGACTTGAGAGGGGCAAGTTTTTTTCCATAAGGCTTAACACTCGGGAAAGGTGTACAACAAAGATATTTTTTGATAGAAAACATCAAACCCCTGAACAGGGGGAAACGGGTTATTAACGGGTCGGTAGTATTACAAATCCAAAAGAACTATGAACATTTTGTCCTTCTAATTGTAACTTTATAAGCTCCAGTTCTGACCTCTACTCTAACCGTTTTTTTTCAGTTGAACAACGAAAAGTATACATCTTATCGGGTGTTGGAAACGTGGGAGTATGTAAGGACTAGCAATTATATGAGGTTTTCTTTGTGACATGGAACACTTCTACATTAGAACCAACGCTAACCCTACATTATTAACGTCTATAGTCCATTGCTCTTCTAATTCTAAAACCTACCATGTATGTTTTGTTGATACATATTACAGATCTGGTTACAGTTTTTTAAGTTCTTCAGCGGTATTATTAGGTTTGGAGATTCATATATGAACGAGAACAACATTAAGATACAGATACACCCAGTAAAATGACTAGATTCATATCAGTTTCATAGTTAATTCATTTTGTTTGTGGTAGTTTTTTACGGGATGCGTTACATATTACTGAGAGAGAGCTGCTTTTGTCTTATCTGGCTTATTTTGTAGTTAACCACATTGTTTAGTAAAATGTTCAAAGAAATTTGTGTGATCGAGCTCATCCTATATGCATATAATACTCCTTTGTTGCGTGCGCGTGTCAGATACAGGTAACAGATCACACCACTCCAAAGCTAACCCACTTCCATACATCGTTGCAGTAATCTAAAAACAGATTTCTAAATTTGTAGACCCCTTCCGAACATTATAGGTATAAGTTTTGTATACGAAGTAAAATAGTTAAGCATAATATCCAAGAACATGAACAAACTTCAAAAATCTTTTCTTATAACCTTACTAAAGTATCTTGAATAACTTCTGATACATATCCAAATCTTACACAGTATTCAAAAAAGTTTTTATAAGTAAGAGTAAAGGTTGCTCGTTATGGGACAACGGGAATTTGAAGGAGAGATAGTAGTGGTTTGTAATTCAATTCACAGGGTCAGTCTAGCACGCTTTACACGATGCTCTGGTATATGGCATTGATTAAACTTACTCTCATCCAGTCCGCAGTCATTTAGTCAATCATGATAAAATACATAACATACTTGTACGCACTTGTAAACCAAGGAATTCTATATGCTAGCTTGTAAGAGGATTTTTTTCCCCGAGAATTTTCTTTGTTGTCCCCTTTTAGAACGGAAGAGTTGAGGAGAACATTGCCTCTATTACAGGTGGAGCTGGAATGAGATCTTCTAGTTTCAGGTAAAAGATCCTTTGCAGTCCTTGCACGCTAAGACTTCTTAGCTCAGGTAGCTTGGCAAGTACACGCGAGAAGTAGTGAGGCTTCTTCTGTGCTTCACAGTTGTACGTAACGTGATCACGAAGGGAGCCGATAATTTTCATCTGGAGTTGCTCTACTTTCACTGGGTCTTCCAACGAGTGTCGATCTATAAAAACATGAATCATCAGTATCATAAGTTATAGAGAGAAGAATACAATTAAGAAAGTATGTTCATGATGAAATTATAAATAGCCACTAAAAATGTACCTGTGACTAGAGCGAGAGCTTCGAGACATGCCATGGTTGATAAATCCATTTGCATGGACTGCAAGGAATTGCTAAACTCCATAATCGCATCATACCAATCTCCAAACACTGGTTTGCATTGTTCACGGTGGAGAACGGTACCATTGCAAAATGTTAGGGTGTTCTCATTTGGCTGAATCCTGTAATTTTTTAGGAAAAATTATTTGTGAGATTTGGACCACTTTTTCATCGATGCAATATCCGAAGCGTATATATAAATGTGATAAATTGTACCTGTACGCCAGTCGCAAAACAAAGAGTTCCAAGGACGCACTCTGAAGAAGTAATTCCTGATCATGTTTCGTAAATTCACTGAAGCCAGGAATTTTCTCCGACATCCCTTTGATTACTTCGAAGCAATTTGTAAGCAGTTTAAAAAAGAATTGAATATGTTCTGGATGATTGACAATGGAATCTTTATCTTGTGGCAAATCATGTTCATGGTATGGTGGCTCTTGGTACTACAACGAGAAAAATGAGTAACAATTAATATCAAGAATGGGGTGAAATTTTTTTTGTTTCAGCACAAAACTTAGTTGTACTTTTGCATACCATTGAGTAGTCTTTTGTTTGCGTGTCCGGACTACTGTCAAGGTGGGTCCGAACAAGTGCAGTAATAAGGGATATGGGTGGCGATGGAGGACCGGCAGTAGAAGGTCTCCCATTTCCACCAGACGTATCCTTCGGCTTTGACGGCAGTCTTCCTCGTCTTCCTTTTAATGAGTCAGTTCTGACAACTTCTCTAACCATTCCAACCTATGAAGGGGCAACAACAATTTTCATAAGAATCATCTGAAAATAACATTTAGAAGTTGGGCGTACTTGATTCCATTCCCAATGTTAACTTACTGTGAGACATTTCTGGAAACGACAAAACTGGCATCTGTTACGTCGTCTCTTGTCCACAGGGCAGTTACGATTGGCCATGCACACATATTTAGCACCTCTTTGAACGGTTCTCTTGAAGAACCCTTTGCATCCTTCGCAGGTCCTCACTCCATAATGTTGGCATGCCGCAGTGTCGCCACACACAGCACAAAGTTTATCATTTGAAGGTGACTTTATCCCTACACCAGAACCAGCCTGTGATGTGTCCATAGCCTCAAGGTGGTGCATGGAACTACTTTGATGCATCATAGGAGATCCCGGCGATTTATCAACGATGCTCACAGCATCCGTCGGAAGTTCGCCAGGATGACCAGCCGCACTCGCAGGTTGGCATTTGGTACTTGACGATGATGTGACAGTTGATGTAGGTTTTCTGACTTTGCTAAGCGTCATTGAGGATTGGTTCATGGTCTGGGATGGTGGGGAATGAAGCACTTCAAAAGTGGGAGAGGAGGGTGGGTAGAACACGTGGTGATGATATGCAACTGGAGTAAGCGGACTAGTTGTTGTAGACGAAGCAGGACTTGGAGGTGGCTGATGAGATCCACTTACAGGATGTTGGAATGTGGGGGTGTGGGGAGTACTAGATCCAGAGCTACCAGGAGTTGGCTGCTGATGATATGGAGGCGATTCTGCACAATCTTCGAAACTAAACACATCACTCCGTCTGTAGCGAGGGCTGTATGTCTCTTGGAAGCTGGGCAGTGGCGTTCCCACAGGCTCTGGGTGTTCCATAGACACGGAACCAGTGAGGGATGAGGATTCCAAGAGAAAGCATGACGGACTTTGTCCCATCCCGGAAGGAATGGGCTCTGATGCTCCATTACTGCTGCTGTTGGAGTTCTCCTCCATCATGATATGTCGGTGAAAGGAAACACTATTGCTATTTCCGGAGTGGTAGTTTCCACCTGAGGAACCAAACTGAGGAGGCGAGTATACTGAGGACGAGGATCCACTACAAGTGACACCACTAAGACTCTCAAAGTGGTGATGATGGGAAATGAAGTCGGAGGAGTCGTAGAGACCTACAAAAGCGGAAGTACCTCCGCTCGGGGGCGTCAAATACTCTGACTCCGAGTCTGAGTTTGCCAACACGGTTTCAGCGTCTACTAAGGCATCTAAAAAGCCTGGCAATTCTGTGAAACCTGGCAAAGAGACCTGGAACATGACAAACAAAGATTTGCGCATTAGTACCTTTCTTTAAAAGAAGCTTTTAACAAACTTTTCAACAAAGCATCGCCACTTATGGCGCTTACTTGAGGCTGAAGAAGAAGCATGCTGGAATTTGCCGAGGTGGAATGTTGCTGAGACGTCTTGAACTGGGCAGTTTGGCTAGAGTTTGTTGAATATTGCCGTAAATGGTTCGTCGGAGGGGGATCTCCACTTGACAATGGATCCACTAGCAATCCCCTTTCTCCCAAGTCTTCACGTTGTCGTACTGCAAGAACCAGAAAAGAGGAATATAGTTATAAAATATGAATCACATTTCTAAAATTCCATGATTTTTAATGAGTTTGAAACGCTCACACATATGATAAGCACTAAGAACTCCAGACATGATTATGCAGACGTCACAAAACCTATTGTCAATACGCCAATATTCTAATCGTGGAATTTCGTTAATTTCTTGCGCCTAGCCTATTCAGATAAGCCAAATCTCATTATGAATTAAGGCGAAATTATCTAACAATCAAAACGGTAGGTTTGCATAATATATGCTAAAGTTTGGAGAAAGTGCGAGAACCAAGACGTTTAAGAAATGTCGATGAAGGAGGTGTTTCATGTCTGATCGCCACAGAGGAAGTGAGATAAAACCTTAGTCAAATCCATATTTATATCATCTCATAAACAATTATCTTTCTCCAGGAGAAAGAATCGTCGTCATCATCTCCCTCTCCCTCATGATAATGATGAGACAGGACTCTCTGGTGCTTTTGCTTTCCCTTCCTAAAAAATCATGATTAGAGCCGGTGCTGTGTGGTGGAACAACAACAGAGAAAATGAACATAGGGCGGCCCTTGGAGATTATGATTACAATGTAATACATAGTGAAAGCAAAGCTGGCGAGATGATTGTCAAAGTAGTCAAGGGTCATTTACTTAATAGGCGTATTATATTTGAAATCCTTGGAGCACAACTGAAACATCGTGTGTGTAAGTCTGATAGATTTTCCAAGATATATGATATCATAATCATACTCATCTTGTCAAATTTACATGGAGGATACATAATATATAGTCCTCTTTTTTGAAATGCATATTTCCAGGTTGGTTTTCATAATATTATGGGTATAGACATAAATCTATTGTAAATTCATACCGTACTCATCTACTCATCACTTCCATTCATCCCCCATCTTTATTGTTTAGTGCTTTTGTTGAAGTTTTTTGTATGATCACATCCAGTAAGCAATATATTATGGTTAGTAGCACCAGTTTCATTGTTACATGAAAAAAGTAGCTTGCCATGCTTGTGGACCTGTGTCTCCCAAGGGACTCATCACGAGTTGTTGGCATTTCCAAAATCTTGACACGCTCCGTGATCACCCATTCATATTGCTCCCCTGTCTCAATTCAATTTTACTCGTTTCGGTAACGCTCCATAAATTACCAAATCGCTTATTATTTCACTTGGGTACAAGAGAATTATTATGAGAGAGAAAGAGTTTTCTTTTCCATATAAATTCATATACGAGCAATTTCTGTCTTGCTGGATGTGCTGGAAAAGTGTTCCAAGTGTGTAGAACTAGAAATGAAAACGCGTAGTTCCCAGTTTATTATAGCGACAACAATGGTCAATATGTTCATACTTATTACAGGTATGCATTGTAAGGGAACCATGATTTTCATCATCTCGTCACACTTTGTCAACATTCTTCTCAGAATGATTATGATAACAACCAACGGGTTCATGGAAATTATCGTAATTCGTTGTGAAAATTGGCTCTTCTTGGTCATTACACGGTGTTGTATATACCCGAGAGTTTTTTGTACGTGGGATCCAACATCCAACTGAACTGCCTACATAAGAATCTCTTACAATAGGCTTTTAATACGGAAAATCAGAATGTAATTATAGACCTTTTAATGGTCAAGGGATGTACATGCTCTAGTTTGGCTTTGGGTTTAGTCAGAGAAAAAAATCTGTCTCGTCGGATAGCTAGCATGAATTTTCCTTTATGCTTCTTAATCTCAGAACAGGTTTAGCCATCAGTGACAGCTATTACTCATGGAGAAATCCCTTTGAAATATCCTCATGTATACTAAATGAAGTAGCCACTAGAAGCATTTATGTTTACTTAAGCATGCTAACCCTAAAAACCAGAGTTTGCTGATTGCTTTCCTTGTCCTTGCCTTTTCAAAAATGTCATTTCATACGAAAGCACTTTTTGACCGTCATGTTTCTTGCTCCAGCAAAGTGAAACTGGGAAACTATACTAGAAGATATTGCGCATTTATAATACAATCTTCATTTGGTTTTTCGTAGATTTGCTTAAATTGAGGTACCAAAAAGTGCCATACTATTGTAGAGATACAGGATACAACCAAAAAAATTATTCATAGCCGAAGAGAATCATTTACATCGACTCATGTTGATGAAATCTGATACTTTTTAGGGCAGATGGGGAATCTATTGCTGGAGAATCTCCCTGTCATATTGCTGCTATTAATATACTTTGTACACTCACATATAAAAGGGGTTCGCATTTCTGTGTGAACTGTGAAGCCTGTTACATGGATTATAATGGTGACATAATGATACCTTTCAATATAAAGAAGTCGTGGGGTTATATGGAAAAGGCACTGGACAGGGTCTAAAGGCATGTGTGGATCACAATACATTTGTGACACCATACCAGATACCACCAAATTAATATTTCCAAATTATAGAAGCTCAATTTAAAAAAGAGTTCGCTCGTTATATCTATATTTCAGACCTGCATAACATATTGATATCGAGAGGATATGTGTTTACACAATACTGTTAACGGCCTCTGGTCGAAAGTCGATACGTATGAATGTATCATTTCATTTGACACAAGATTAAGTGTGCCAGCATCAGTGAAACTCGAAACGCTTCTATAATCTTGGAACACATCCGCTAAAGGTTGGCTTCATCTTATTGCCACATTATTATCACAAAGAGATTTTCCACTTACTAATGTGGGAACGTATAAAGAAATGGATCAGTCATGGATATCTAAACTTGCCCGAGAAATATTTTTTGGCAGGACAGAACCATGGGCAGGTGAGACATGTTCACGCAGCCACTGATATCAAGAGTTTAATTTACACAGGCTTTTTTTGTAAAAAAGGAGTGATACCCTACCACTGCTACATCAAGTAAGGATAGTTGAGCATTTCAAAGGGCTTTCTCAGCACAATACGCCCGAGTCCGACATAATGAAATTCATTGGATTGTGCCTGATTGTGGGGATTATGCACACGCATCTTATGATGATGCATTTCCTCGGTTCCTCACCCTGAATCATGTGAACTTGGGCAGTTCACTCTCACCATATCACACCGCCCATAGGAATGCATCGTGATTTCATCTGACTTTGATTCACATTATAATTCTCTTTTTAAAGCGACTACGGACAGACGTCATCAGATCCGTAGATTTTTTTAACTTTCCGTAGATAGTGAGCCTTTCTTGATTCCATACAATATGAAATGAACGATGATATAAGATATGCTAAAGTGAAGATTATATACTGTATCGGTACGAGTTGTTACTCCGATGCGGAATATTTATCACATGCTTGTAACAATACATTCTGCCTCTCTGCTTTTTTCGGGAGAAAAAAGTCATGTGCCTACAGTGAACCATGAAGACGTTCTCTGTATATATATATGTTCGAATGCAGAAGCAGCCCACAAAAGCAAAACGTCTATTAGTATCATCATTTGGGTAGATCAGTGAGTGGATTGCACACACTCACGCCCGTGATTTATATCCGTAAATTTCCCATGCTATGGAGTATTTATATGCGCTTTCTGATCATTAGCGTCCAATAATAATCTACACTCCCTCCATAAATTCTATATTTAAGCAATCTGATGCAGAAAATAGCTCTCATCATCACATATCGCATGTGAGAGTGGGAAAAGTGGGAATGAAGCGACTGGACGGGAAAGAAAGAGGTTTTATTAGTTGTAGGGACACAGCAGCCACCTAAAAACTTTTGTGCCGACTCGCCTTTGAGAGAGAGAGGAGAGAGATTGCTACATAGCCCTGCCAAGCCAGGAAATAAGTTTTCATCATGATACTATATAGTCAACGCAAATCTGCGCTACTACTCCTACTCCAATCCTAAACAAAAACTCCGAAAAGTCTCTCTTAACTGAAGCCCGTGTTGTGGAGTAAACCTAAGAAAATGAACGTACAGCATAGAAATATGGACAGGGGCGGATGAAAACGGGATTGGGATGAAGAGAAGAAGAAAAACGATAACGTAATAATATATTCCGTGTGCACGCTAGCCACACGTACGTAAATCCAATTCGAATTCCACAACACCTGCTCGCAGATCTTCTCTCTGATCATAATTTTCCACCGATATGATTTGTACATGGTGTATTGTAAATTTTCATCCAGCGGAAAACATGAAGGGATTTTAGCATGCTTTTAGACCATTAGCAAAACGTGTAGACAAGACCACACGTACGTAGTGTAGTGGGAAAGCACAAGATCCCACAGAGAGAAAAAATCTATTGATTCTATGTATATTGTACAAGATATGGGAAAAGCCAACTTTTTAGTCTGTATCTGCTGTTTCGGTTTCCGCTCCTTCCTTTCACAGTGGTATGGTATAGCAGTGGCATTGTATAGACAAGAAAGAAGAAGTAAAAAAACTCAAGAAGCGACCACATGCCGTTATGTATTACGACATACATTATACAAGTCCTCCGGATATTATGTATACTCAGAGTCGTACTTCGTCCTATCAGTTTACACCAATTCGCATGTTCTCGGTAGTATCCTAGTGCTCCTTACTACGATATCCAGAGAGAGCTTTTTGCTTGCCTACTTTCTGCTATTCGTGTTCTGAAAATCGTGCCGTATTTATAGGCTCTCCTGCTTTCTATCCACTTCTCCAAGCAATTTCACCAAGTTTCTATATTGTTATTGCAATAAAGGTTATATGGTATAAAAGGTTCGTAAATATGTACAAAACTGTTCCTACTACATTATAGAGGCATTCATAAATATGCATTTACACGATGTTCCTGTGCTAGCTTTAGCTATAGTCGTAATACTAGTACTATTGGGTAAGGGAATATATACTTGCTTGTCTCAAGCTATCTTGTGCAAAAGCGGGTATCGTGTTGTGGTGATAGTACGCTACAGACTCCACCACTGTTTCCACACACACACACGGTGCGGTGTATAATATATATAGGCTCTATGTGAGAGAGTGTTCTCCACCCTGTCCAGTTGGCGTCATTGGTCAGGGTAATGACGTGGGTGATGTGCCTGCAAGACCCGGATTGACGTCATTACAGACGCTCGTACCAATCTACCCGCATCCCAAGTCGCTCATAACGTTACATATAACACAACACACTCACACCGAGACCAATGTCTCGTTTCCCGTTCTTGGTTTCTTGTAACATGCATGCACACACACACACCGCATCTAGTATGCATGCTTATGCTTATACCTAAATAAGCGAAAAAAATTTGCTTTCTGTTGTTGCTTTCTCGTTTTTCATGTGCTTATTCATATTCTATTACAATTGGAAGGAACTGATGATATGTTTCTGCCGTGATCTTGCCGCATTTCATAACTTTAATATGCAAAATGATAGGATAAACTGGTGGCGAGTGTTGACTATCTGGAAAGGATTTGTTGTAAAGGAAAACTGTAATGCTTTCTGTGTTTAAATCTTTTCTCTTTTCTTCTGAGCACATACGAAAGACACTTTAAGTCATATGATTTTTTAGCCATTTCTCAGTTCTAATGGACGTAATATGGATCCTGTGGTTTACGTTAGCCATCATCATGTGAGTTCTCACGATGGTGTTGTCAGTGTGAAACCATGTGATGCGGTCTTTTGCTCTTATGGTCCCATGCCAAAGATGTGGGCTAATATGCTTAACTAATCGGGTGACAGATGCGGGATGCACATGCATTCTGTCGTATGCATATTGTATGCACCTTGGTTCATGTGATTTGATGGGACTTGACGCATAGATATTGCGCTCACCTACTTTATCCAGCTGCACCTTACAAAATCCCTATAGGATGACAAGGTTATATCATGAATGTATTGCAAAACTAAAGTGATTGAAATGTCAAAAAAAAGTTTTGTGTGAAATGATTGATACTATATACCATTGGAGGAGTCTAGTGCGAGTAGCAACAATTAAGATTGATATAAAGTTATAAGCTTACCTGGCAGTTTGAAAGATTTCGTGAGCACAGGTATTCAATGTCAATAAGTTATATAGTAGATTTGGAACTCCTTGGATCACTTAACACAGATGGCGAATACGTTGGGCTGATGTAGTATTAATACTTGAATCTGTTCAATATGATAGCCGGCCTTAGTCCTTTCTTCCTTCAATCACGAGAACAAAGATTTTTATTGCGGGTTAGCTTCGTTAACCCTTTTCCAAATACTGTGGTTGCAGAGACGTCAGGTAACTTGTCTAATTAGTTATTTGTATTTGTATATATATCTTTCGTACAGGTATCGACAGTGGACAGGTACAGGGTAACACCATAAATATTTACTTTCTCCGCATTCAGAGACTGTTGAATCTAAATGGTTTTTATATCACCGCTGAAATTATCTTTCAATCACATATTCACAATGACACAATATTTTTTTACAACTTGAAGTTAGTTGAAGCACCTTTTACAATAATTACAAGCTTTTTCTTGACATTTTGTGTGAGCCTTTGTCTTTCTCTCAGTTGACAACTTCTCTTCTGCATTTCTCTTGTATGCAATTTGTATTGAGGGAAAAGCAAGTGAGTTCTCCTCGTTCAGTGTGTCTGTTCAGCTCAAGCACGTGTAATGTTTTGAGGAACAAATCCTAGAGCTTAGCTTGGTTTTATTCTCTGCTCCCCGGTGTCGGACTTTTCCTTGCGTTTAGCAGCAGAGGCAAAGCAAATGTAGTGAGCGAGGCACATATAGTGTGCACACACCACACACACAGGAACTAAGCGAGCTTCCTCCCGAATAACGATGACGTTATCAATTCGATGCCGTCATCATTTGCGTCATACTCACTCCCAAAGCTAAACACTATGCTTTCCCTTCATGCTTTTTCCTGTTGTGGAGATGTCCCACCCGATGTGGGGGAGTGCGAAAGCAAAGGAAAATCCCTCTCCCTCAATGCAATTCAGCCAAGATCAAAGGAAACACGGGGGCCGGTGAGAGAAATTCCGGAGAAAGTGGCATGAAAAATACTTAACCGAAATTTGATATCAAGTGAATGTAATGTATATATATTGTGTACTTGTTATGTAGTTTCATATACAAACATACCTAACACTTTCATTGCCTGAAACAAATCGTGTAACCATCAAGCATAAAGCTTATGCATGTACATTGATGATATAGACTAGACAAGGATATAACGGAGAAAGTAAGTATGTACATATGTCCCAGTCCTGTCCAAAGTTACATTTTACCTCATCAATGTCAATTCGCTCATATATTTTTTGGTTCCTTCTGGCTGGAGACAGGGAGGAAGTTTTTTTTAGCTGGAGAGTCGACGGCACAAAAACTATTGCGTCTCTCTGTGTAATGAGTTGGCGTTTGTTGGTGCCACTTTGTGTCATCATTCTCTTGTATATGGCGAAATAGATGTAATGAGCACTGTAGGGGAAAACTAAGAGGGTTTCCTCCATTTTCTCATCCGAGAGAGTGGAAGTGGAAATCCCCACCTACTTTCTCCCTCTGCGGAACTTTCTCCCTTGTAAGTTTCGCGAATTTGCGAGTGTTGCGAATTTTCTCTTATTTTCCTGGGATACTTTTGGGAGATGGCTGGTGGACGGGTGGCCTTGCTTGAGGATAACTTGGAGGAGCCTAGCTGTATATTATGTGTGTGCGCCTTTATTGCGGACACTTTCGCTGAAGGTTAATAATAGTACACACTATGGCGTATTGCATGGCTGCTTTCTTTCCTTTCCTCAGCGGCGCAAGTCAGACTTACTTTAATGCATATGTATGAAGTGTGGTTAGGTTTCTAGCTTGTTTTACACTTGTCTGGGGAGGGAACACAACGATGAAGTATACATTTATCTATGACGTCATCAAATCCATCACGTCATCGTATACATGTTTTCTCAAGCTTTAGCCTTGGGATGGGGAAACCGAGAATTTCACAGGAGATTTCATAAGCCAAACATATTTACGTTATGTCTGCTTCGGGTAGGCAGGGCTTTACGAATACGACGTTGTTGACTATCCCTGGAGCCTGGAACTTGTATAAGGAAAACAGTAGATACATTGCGAAAACATTTTTTATTAAGACTGAGTGCAATTATGTTTCTGTTTGCTGATACGAAACAATTTTGCTTGTGTTTTCCAGCTACACTTTTGGTTTCACCGGCTAAAATTCTGCTCGCCAAATTTTTCCCCGTATATTTCTCACCTGTAAAGATACGTGACATAATATAAGTGCGTCATAAGTCAGTTCGTGTCCACTGTTTAAATTATACTTACGATTACGAAGTTGAGTATGAACCCGAAATCAACAAACAATTTAAATAATAAAAGTCACATGTCTGTACGTTTAGGACAATAAATAATTGAAACAAAGCAGCATCTATTTCTAGTTGTCCAGTCCAAAGTGAAACGTCCAAAGTCCAAAAAACATGTCATGCAATTTGCAAAAAGGTTTCGCTCCCATTACACTCTGACAAGCTTGTTAACATCAGTCATGCCGTCATATCTAATAAGGATGCCGTCATACGTGTGAGCAAAGCACATGCATGTAATTTTTATTTGCGACAGTGACGGTTTCATACTACTCCACTGGAACAAATTATCGATATCAGATTTGTCTGAGGAATCGAGCATGTTCCTCCAAAGTTCCAAAGTGAAAGGAAAGAAAGCAACATTATTATTATCTCGGATATTTTTTTGTTTCGTTGTCGTATGTGATACTTTTCTGGAACTTGGATGGAACGTAATATGGAACATGATCCACCGCATGTTGTGCAAGTAAGTGTTACGCAGACGAACCCACATGTATCTGCTATCTACTGTGTATGATGAACGATATGCTACAACATCTTGTGGTTCCACTTTTATGGAATTCTGGTCTACTAGTAATGTGCGTGTATTGTACATAAGAACCAGGAAAATAATGATAAGATAATGATATAAAAATATAAATTCTACCCACTGACTTCCTTGGAATGCCGCCTACTGTTCTTCCTTAAATCCAGTCCTACGTTGATATTCGATCCAGTACATATTTGTACATATATTCGATTTTAATTATACTGTTTTTCAGCCACATATCATTTTATATATTACTTAATCGAATTAAGTTTAAATTTATAACTTTGAAAAATTGAGGCTGTATTTGTACATCAGAATTTCAGAAGGATTAGCATGTATCATTGTACTTTCTCCACTTTTCTGCGAAGGATAGTGTAAGTGAAAGTAGGGACATTTGCCTTTCTTCCTGCAAACTTTCACTTCTCATTTGCAGAGATTATGGGGTAAGCGGAAAGAATAAATTAGGACAGGTGCTTCAGGCAAATTACATAAAAACATATAAATTTTCATCTATAAGTAGGATGCAGTGGGTGACTCTCGGAATATGCATTGTGCTTATTTTGCTTAGTTGGGGGCTACAAATGGAATTGAATTACCATTATTTCGAGTTTTACTTTCTCCGATCCACATCAAGTGTTGTGATTTATGTGTACACAGGACTACACTGGAGAAATTTATGCAAGCATGAAAAATTGATAGACGTCAAGAGACACGTGAAAAGTTTTTGTCTGCGTTCTGCCGTCATTGCTCTGCTCCAACTCTATTCTAAGACTCTTTAAAAATATCTCATCATTTTTATGACGCTTTGGAGTGTGACATCATCGACGCTTCGCGTAAAGTGAAAGTGATCGATTTTTTTGAGTTTATTTATACATCTGTAACGGTTTGGAGGGACACTTTAATAAATTGTGCGTCGTGTCGTGGATGAAATTAAAGACAGTCATTCGTGATTGGGATTAGCTAAAAAATGAATTTTTTCAAAATTCAAAGCACTTTTAACCTTGTCACACAAGAAGGCTTATGAACAATGAATGATCGAAACCCCATTTGAGAGGCTTTGCCTATGAACATTTAGTATTTATATGAACGCTTAGCTTGCATGTTTTAGCTGGTCTTGGCTTTCGTTAGTTGCGCTGTCCAAGTAAAATCTTATAAAACAATTAAAATGGCCTGGTCAGATTGATTGTAATAATAATGCAGTTTTTTCATGCGAGGTCTCTCAATCCCAATTTATGTCTGATTCTTTTATACAGCTCGACTTTACGTATATATGTACTTGCTAAGAACGTGGGCGTGAGAAACCGTTCCGTAGTAGAAAAGCATACTACATTATTTAGTAACAAAGCAAGTAAGTTTTCATAAGGATTTGCTAATTTACTGACTTGTGTTCTGACTTATGCAAGCTTGGGTAAAAACCCAAATGTTTTTTGCACTGCCTGCGTGGGATGATGTTGTACTAGGATTCTAGAATACTAGAGACACACAATGTGCTCTAGCTCCTCCATCCTCCTCTGGTCTTCCTCCATTCATGCTAAATATTGTATGAAATACCTAAAAGCTATTATGCACAGTGTAAAAAAATATATAACCACACAGTTTCAGTAGTCCATAGGTTTTTTATTGCTGTATTGCAATGCAGCATTCCTTTGTATAAACACGTTCTTTCTTGTATCCCTAATACCTTTAATATTATATCATTAGCATGCTATTTTATAAGCACTTGTTCATTGTTCAGTATGTAAAACGTATTTTTTTTTGAAATTATACAAAAATCACTGTGAAAATATAATATACTGATATTTCGAGCATTAGGTTTCCCTTCCACAATTGCACACGTAAAAAAAAGTCTTTTATACTTCTAAAATCAAATTCAGAATATTTCATTTCTCCCCCATTTAACGAAACACGTTTGTATATAGTGTATATGGTTTTGTATCTTGTAAGATTAAAAGGTAAAAACAAACATGACAATTATAATATCAAAATAGGACTTAATTATATAGTTTAAGGCACGTATTGGTTTTCGTTTTTAAATTCTCAAAAAAAACTTCGCGTTTATAAAAAAAAGTTTATGACAAAAATGACAGGATATACTTTAAAGCAACTAGAGTTGTACAAGCTAAGATAGAGATTCAAGTGCTGAGTATACGATGGTATACACAACATACACATTTTATATTTTTTATCCCTTGATATCTTTAATATTTGCTGACAGTCACAGAAACGCCTATAAAAAACGGAAAAGGCACAAGGCAAATCGATTGCAAACATATGAAATGAGCATTCCAGAATGTACTTAAAACAAAAAAAATGTATCACTGGAAGTATATGACGAACTTAAAAAAGAAAAGGTGTCCTTAAGAAAATAAATTATACGTTAAGTATAAAGTCAAGATTGCAAAAAAGGAGGAACAATGAGCTTAGGCTGAAGCCTAACGACTCATTGATAACACATGGACAAAGGAGTGCGGAAAACATTGTTGCTGGATTTTTACATTTGACTATTATTCCTTCTTGGTAAATGATCGTAGATACCACGTGCATGAGATTCTGGCAAGGCCGCCTCTGGATCTCTCCAGGTTTGAGAGTTCCTTCTACTTTGCTGCACGCTGTACAGCTGAAGTTCTTCGTCAGGTAGGTAGCCCTATGATAAGCGAACAAAGCCAGAATAATAATTATTATAAGGAAGACACGAATATGTTATATTTTTTAGCAAGATTGGAGTAGTTGAAAAACTGACCTGGTTCATTGCACCTGGCCCTGCAGCCGCAGCGCCATGATTACCATTGTTAAAATCAATGCTGGTCACTTTTGGCTTGGGAGCCTTTCCCCTGTTTCGTGATGCCCCTGATTGGGGATTTAAGGTTCCACCATTTGGCGTTCCATTGTTCATGGGAACAACGATGGGACCTTTGAGGGTTTCCATATTCGATTTCTTGCGCTCAGCACCAGAAGTTCGTCGCTCTAAGACGTTAGTACGACGCTCCTTCAGAGCTTGGAATGTCACTTGGAAATCTTGGCCTCCGAACAGTCTAGCTTGCTTGTCAGGTGCTAAAATAAAAAAATAGGGACGGCGTCAGGCTAAATATGATTGTTGTATGTATGAAGCAATAGCATGTATTAGATCATCTAGTACTTACAGTTAAGAATCTCTTTAAACTTCTTCTCAAAAGCAACGTCAAGTGTTCCAACTTGTCGTTTATGATTCTTTTGCCGTTCCAGATTATGAATTGTTTTTCTTCTAGCAACATCTCCGGGTAGAACTCCACCACGCCTACCTCCGTCGCTGTCCCCTGTTGAGATTACAGAAAATATTGTACAAATTTGATAATTTCTATAAGTTGAGTCTTAACGGTCGGCTGCTTACCATCCAAATTCTTCAACTTCTGGAACTTTCGTATCAACCGCACCCCTTCCCTTTGTACTGCTAAATCCTTTCCACCCCCGACGTTATCAACTTCCTTCGTACAACCAGTTAGCTCAGTGGCAGCGAGAATATGGGACAAAGTTCCGAACCGATGGAACAACATAGCACTGAACTGGATTATGATAATAAGGCCGAAGAAAGCAACAAAGACCAATCCGATAGGTTCTAGTTGAAGGTACTCTTTGTGGACTTGAACCTGCAAACATAATTACGTAACGGTTTGATATTAATTTCATACAAGTACATGTATGCATTTAAATCCAAAGCAATGTTCATTAAACTCACGTGTCCAGTCAATTCGTCAAAAGTGAAATTAGGCTTGACTCCCCAAGGCCATTTAAGATGCAATGCATCCTTGTTCAGTTGCATCAAGAACACAATCAGAACGAAAATAGCATTGATCATGAAGAAGAAGAATACGGAACGATCCCTCAATTCGGCGAGTTGTTTGGCAATACGGGCCTGAAATGATATCAAATTTGGTATGAGAATCTATGCAAATCTCTTGCGAATTTATAAACTTTATAACTTAAATGAAAATATACCTCTTTCTGCTTATCAGAATCGATGGGCTTGAGATATTTCTCAATAAGATCCTTCCAAAACGAGAGTTCAAGTCCATTAAGATAATCCACTTCGCCGCGCTTCAACTCCCTGTCCTCAATCCAGTATGGATTAATGAGGTCATCACGCTTTTCCCGTGTTTCTAAAAGGAGTAAAAATGTCGATATGATTACGATTACACTCAATCATTCAGTACATTCGGTTTAAAATCAAGCAAAAATGCTCAATTAAGTTTACCTGTGGATGAGGTCTCATCATCGTCATCGTCTTTACTTCCATCTCCGTCTTCATGATGTTCGTCGACAGTATCCATATTTTCCCTTGTCCTTGGACTCATCGTTGATGCTGCTACAGTCGAAATTCGTCTTCCACCCGGTGGCAAGTCCATGGCTCTGTAAAGAGTATTATAAAGTTAGCTCACTAAATATAATCTGCGAAGATATTATTCACCCAAACATGTCATGTCCAAAAAAAATCTTACTTTTCAATAGAATCCAAACGTCTAGTAACTTTATCTAATGAATCAGCAATTCTCAACAGTTGCTCCCCTTCATTCACCGATTTTGGATGGGTGCAACACATGAGTTTGAACAGACCAGCAAAGGAAAGTTCCAAGGAGCCTTCTGTGTCATCAGCATTTTTCCCAGGAATTAAGCCAAGGAAGCCACTCTTCTTCGCTTTCTTCCTGGCTTCCTCCTGCTCCTTCTTTTCTGCTTCCAATTCCTGTTTCGATTTCTTTGTCGCCACCTCTCGAGTACCCCACGAGACAACGTTCAAGTTGACGAGGGAGTAAATGATCAACAACAAGTACATGGAGGGAATGACCAAGAAATACAGCGGAAGGGGTAATATACACGAGAACTCCTGCGGATGTAGTAGCGCTGCTATCATAAACGAACTCGATAGCGATATCAAGAAAATTGACGAGGGCGATTGAACACCATCCTCGCCGAGCTGGAGTGCTGTTCCGACAATCACAGCCATCATAACCATCACATAGACAGTGGACAATATTTGGGCAAATATAAGCTGGAAACAAAGATTTTAAAAAAAGTTTAGAAACATAATTTCTCTCGTAATTTTATATAAACCACAACTTATGTATAATATGCCTTACCTGTATGTCTGATTTACAAGTGAAGCAGATAAACATGAAAAACGCAATAGGGATGATGTTGTAGTAGAAACTTGTCCAGTTATCAATTCTGAAGGCAGCGACAAAAGCACCAACCAACATAAGAAAGATCGTTCCAGGTCCAAGGATAGTACCAAACATCAACATGAACTGGTAAATGATGTAAGGCATGGAGATGTCGGGATTCACTTTAATAGTCTTCTTGTAGTCCATCAGAAGATCCATAATGTTGGCCATGGTGGAGGGCACCCATCGACGACGCTGGTTGTAGAACTCGTTAAAACCTTCGGGGCAATGAGTCTTGGCGTCACTGGCAGCAGAGTATTCGACACGGTAACCTCGCTGAAGGAGTAACGTGCAAAGCCAACGATCCTCTCCCTGATCGTACTGGACGTAATGTCGGGGTTCGTCCGAGCGCGTGGTATACTTCGCCATAACGTTGTCGTCCATAAGAGCCTTCCCACGAAACAGTGAAAAGCATCCGGGAGAACAAAGTACGCATCCGATCATGTGCTCAGTAGCCTTTTGCAGCCAATGCCCAATGGCATACTCGAAAACTTGATACCACACCATGGGGCCTGTACCGATTGGGTGAATACGTCCACAAGCTGCGCCCAGGTTCCGATTCTTTTTCATTAAATCAACTAACAGTTCGACGGCGGATGGGTGGAAATCAATGTCTCCGTCCAAAGTGAGCAAGTACGTGTTTTCGGCGATCACTTCCTTCCTCGCGACAGGAATGCTGAGTTCCATGAGACGATGTCCGAGTAAGTAGTACATGTACATGACCTGACTCCAGCGCTTCCTGTGCCGAATTTTCGATTTGTCTTTCAAGTGAGCAATCATCTTAGTCTTCCCGGGTAAAATCCACTCCAAACGGCCACCGTAAGGTGCTGGAACTTTCTTTGGGGGACGGATCCGCACTATTGTCTCGTGAACGTGACAAGCGGCTTCTTCAATGCAAGTTACCATTAACTTGACGAAAGGATTTACAATCATAGGAGAGTACAAGCTGCCTTCGTCTCGCAACTCAAAAGCGTCATCAAAGAAAATATGAGTTTCGAATTCATAGTAGCCCGGATCCACTACTTCAAAGTATTTCAACGCTACACGACGAGCGCACTGGTCTTCGTCCATGCGGAAAATACTCTTTAACATTTCCATCATCTCTTCTTTAGTTTCGTGCCACATTGTGCAGCATGCGTAGATTCTTGGGATTGTATCTGCCTTGTATTTGATTTCTTTCTCCTTGTGGGAGGAGTCGATGGAGCGTATCTCTTCATAATCGGTTTCGGTAGGATCTTGCTCTACTTCGTCAGCCCGAATGTCGCAATCGTCTTCCCGTTTCCTATTTAGAGCCAGAGACTGATCAACTAGAAGAGAGCTGTACATGGGTGTCACGAACAGCCTCTCAGTACTCGCCAAACGCTCACATTTTGGTGTCCAGATGTGAATAGCTATCCATGCTTGGGAGACAAGCCACAGAAGCCATAGCCAAGAGTGCTATGTGAGTAGAAAAATGGTATGCCATAAATTTAGAATTTATTTAGTAAATTCACATAAATCAGTTAAATACGACTTTAAAACCAAAGTACCTCTCTGGTCAAGAATCCTTCAAAGAAATCCTCTTTTGGACAACTCCAGAACAGGTACTGTGGCATGTTTGCTTCCCAGAAGCAAGCATTTTCAGTACGAAGGCCGCACAATGCGATGAGAATGGACAGCGTCACTGGAACAGCTAAACTGACGGGAAATGCGAAGCTGAAGCCTTGAATGCAAATCTTGCAAGCAAATTTCCCTGAAGAAGAAGATTACATTTTTATAAATTACTATCAAATTATGATATACATATGCTTTCGTTTGTATATAGTTTTTATCATATATTTACCAAAGATGTAACAAATGTAGGCTGCAAGGATCTGTATGAGGAGCGCATATTGGACTGCATATTGATTGGATCTTTCAGGAATGACATCAATGAGAAGTCCAGATCCAGGAATATCCGGAAGAAGGCCATTTTCTGCAGCTCTTATTTCCGTAACGTTAATTCGATGAGTTGCAAAAGCTTCAGATGCTTTGCTGAACAAATTTGACACATTCCCGTTGACAATCCATACGGACAAAATCATGAACGTGAAAAACACAACCATTTTCCAGATCGAGACGAAGATGTAGGTGAAGTAACGCGTGAGGACGAGATTTTTTCTCAACTTCCCAAGGGCTCGAATTGGACCTATAAACACAAATTTGTCAAGAAAAAAAATTAAAGCACAATTTTTTTGGGGAAATATTAAAGTTTTCATTCAACTAATCTTCAAATTAGAGCATACCAAATGGCGAAGAACTATCTACAAAGTTCTCCCACCAGCCACAGGATATAAGAATCCCTGACAGCGGAAGCAACCAGGGTCGTGGCATGGATGATAAGAGTGGCCATACCATCAAACCGCTTATCTGGAAAATCACCGCTAGTAAGTCAATGGAGCACTTCACGATCCATGTGCCCTTACTTTCTCTTTCGGGATAACGAGAGAGCATTCCTATGAAAATTCAGGGAGGACGGAATTACAGTTAACAGTCATGAAAATGCTTGATTTTATCGTATATTCTTGGGTAAAAACAACACAAAAATTACCAAATAGGCCAGGAATTAGACAAACACAGTTTGTAAGCATTGCAGCTTTTAAAACATTGACGGATGGCAGTACGGCGAACACAAACAATGCAAGTCCAGCTGCATAGCATGTCTACACATAATATTGCAAATTTGTTAGCAAATTTCCCAAGTTCGCCTCCCCATTCCAAAGGCAAATTTCATGTATATTTTCATGTAACTTACCTCGAAGAATAAAGGTATCACAAATTCCGCGGTGGAGGGTTTCCTCCAAGCCTTAAATACGCAAATACGAAGGGATCTGATGAACGCTCCGATTTCTGGAAGTAAGAAGGCAATCAAAATTGCCCATGTCCATGAAATACGCTCTACTTCAGAGATCGTCGCTTCGAATTTCTTATCTCGTCCTGAAGCAAAATCCAGTCAAATCAAAAAAAAATCAGTCACAAAAAAATCCAGAAAATCATTGATAAAAAATCATGATCAAATTTATTAGCAGCGTACCATATTTCTTATTACAAAACGGCACCGTTCGATCAGGCTCCAGCTGTGACGTCATTAAAAGAAGACTACTTTTGGCTAAAACTGCACCTCCTAACACGAAAGTGAACGTTACAAGGTAAGCTAGCACCTGAAACCAAATTTCAAATCAATTAATAACAAATTCATATAAGCAACATTCATTCTTTAACTTTCCTACATGTTTTTGTAAGAAATTTCAATTTATGCTCATTGGAAATTCATTTAAAGATGACGACGATGATAAGCATAGCCAGTGGCTCTCCACATTTTTTTATCCATACATAATTTACAGAATTCCACTGAAGTACTGACTCATAGTGTTCAAAAGGTCACGAAGATGTACTTTTTTGAGGACCTCCCATGAGCAACTCAAATTTTTTTTTTCATGACATGACCAAAGGAATCATAATTGCTCTTCGTTTTTAATTTTTCATAATCTTCCCTCTCCACAACAATGATGCTTCAACATGAACGTTGACTAATATATCAATCAATTGATTCTTCTAATAAAAAATAAATGAAATCTAATCAGTCATTTTGAGTTGGATGATTAGCTGAAATCATCATGCCAAGCCTTAAAAAATGGAACTTGCATGACAAGCATTTCAAAGTTCTAAACGTTTCGATTGAAAAAGTACAAAAAGAAGTAGAATCATGTCTCACGAGCAACTTACTTTGAGAAACTTGATTACGAATAAGTAGCATGTTTGATCTTCAATAGATTCACTTTCCGACTCTGGAGGAAGATTTCGAAAGACATCCCAGTTCCGGGTGTCTACGCTTTTATGGCTGAAATTTGAGAAGAATAAAGAAATCCCAATTGCAATACGATTTTTTTTTCATTACGGAACTCTTGAACAAGTTACAAGAGAACAAGCTAGAGATTTTTCATATACAAAGATTACTACCTTCCGCCATAAATGTCATGATTGTGAGTCAAAGGAGCAGATTCATCATCATCAGTATACTCCGGCTCGGAGCCAGCATCAAGTCTCATGGATGGCATCTTGACGGATTTTTATCCCAAGATTGACGCTCTCTCCGTCTGTACAAAGGAAGAAGTGAGGAGTTTTTTTTTGTCTGTCCTCCGGCAAGGCGGTCCGAAGAGATGGGGAATGAGGACGTTGAACCTCAATTCAATTGCTTCTCTCTCTCCTGTCCGGTATTACTCAGTCTTTCGAGGAAGCAATATGGAGCTGAAATGAAAGGAATGGAATTCATAATTAGTTTCAATCATGGCATTACATCAACTCTTCTCCTCCAAACAGATCTCGAGAAACGCAATATTTGCGAAGGTTAAGCCATCGTCCACGATAAGCTCAAAATGCAGGAAAGGGAAGAAGATGCTCTTTCTTTCTCTCTCAACAAGACCCATAAGGATTATTCATGAAAACTTAAGGAACTTCAGAGACCAAATTTGGACTTTATGAAGTTTTCTATCGAGTAAAATCGTGTGTGTCCAAAATACGCTCTGGTAAACATACATTGCTTTATGTATGTATGCCATTCATCTAAAAGTATCTATGTAACACAGTTAAATCATGATAACGTTTTTAGGCACATATCCAAATCTAAACCTTTAATTACTCATATATCTCTCATGTTCACATCTCTCTAAAACAATTAACGGAGGATCCCATAATCCCATCTCATCATATACATCTTTTCACTTTCCGTGCCGCTTCCTCGTTTAATTCAAGACGCTATATAGCGATGAAGGGCTTGTGTGCGTGCATCATTTCATGAAGGAGGTTAAAATAAGGCTTTCAGGTTTCAATCAGTGCGTAAACTTTTCGAAAATGAAAGAGGTGTATTATAATAAGTAAGACACAAAAAAGCATCCATCATGTCAACCACATATACATATGTATGTATATGTTGCAGACAAATAAAAACACATTATCCCTGCAAAAAACTAACAAAATCAATAATCTTCGCCGTGAATCATTATTCTTTCCGTTGATTATTATCATTTTTGATCACATTCATATCATTATCATTACGCAGGTATGCAACTTTTTGAGAGTAACAAATTGCTACAAAGAAAAAAAATGTGAGCTGTACATAAGTACAATGTAGGTTTTGGAGCAGGCATGCACTCAGTTCATGATGTATTGGGCGTGTGCGGACACGATTTACTTTCAGCGAATGCTGCTAGTCGCACTCTACACACTTATGGAAAAAATGATAAAACAGTTTGTTCTGGTATGAAAAAAGTATATACAATGAACGTCGAAGACGGCATGTGAATTCTAATCGTCCTTTTTTGCCAGCTCGATTCTGATCCACCCTAATTTTAACGATAAAGGAATAAGGAATTCCCTTCCGAAAACTTCATCCTAGAGCTTCTTTGCAAACAGGACAATTTTTTTAGCCTTAGTTTAGAATCCTGTTTGGCCAGTCTCATTATATCCATCCAAGAATAAATTCACATATATGCATAATACGTAAAAGTAGGTGAATGCTGAATGTGATCTTAACCTGAATTCATTTTGGGGTTTTTAATAATTCTCATATGCTTAAATATGCATGCACACTTTGGGGGTTTGAGTACGCATGACGGTCCGAAAAACACGACATTTTTACAAAGTTTGATGAGATTCATCAAAAAGTAATTCACTCATGTTTCTCTGCCCCGATTGCACATTATGTGCACACAGTAAAGAACTCATCTTCACTCAAATTTCCTACAAGATTATTGCACTCTTTAGAATTTTCATTTTTCTCTCTTCCTCGTCTACTCATCCTACCATAAAGATTTGGATTATTGTTACAGAACAGCCACATCTTCTTGTAAATAAATGTTTATTGCGTGCATTCGGCATAATACGTGTTCAATGCCAACCCTACTTTATATTACTTCCATACTTGAATGCGAAGCATATATTATCACAAGCGCAAATTATCAAACCCCATTCTCTAAGGGCTACTTGCTCATTCATGTTCATGTTGGCCAAAAAAACTAATAAATGATAAGGATGGTAATGATGCTTCTAAACTATATAGCGCGGTCTTGTGAAGGCAAGGCGCACTACATTTCGTCTTCTTTTTTCGTAAGGTAAAGTTCGTTTTTGAAGGCAGAAAAAATACAAAATATTTTTACTCTAGCAAAAGTTGAAGACAACAAAAGACTAGGCAAATATGATGTACATTATTTTGGTAAAATTATATAGCGCAGCAATTTATATACTCCGTTATACTTTATATCAAGTCTGACGATATATGTATGACTCCTGCTCTGTTACATATTCATAACATGAAGCTGTGTGAATCAAAAAGGGAAATCTGCAGAGAGAATGTAATTATCATTGAAGTTGATATAGTTAAAGGGCAGTCGAAGGGGTAGCCGCTTACAAGCCACTCTCATTTTGTGATTTGGAAAACGAGGTGTTTATACAGAAGGAATTATACTGTGTATTATTATGTGTGCCTATATGCCAACATCTATACTTTGTTTGCAAGAGGAAGGGGGTGCAAAATGATGCTAAGGGTTGGGATATTTTTTTGTGTTATACAACACAGCATGCTCCACGATTATGTGGAGTGTGGGGATACCTATATGTGGAGATATTTATGGTTTAAGATTTAAATGTATGTTGTGCATATCACGAATAAAAGGGAAGATAATACACAGTCCCTGTTTCCCTTTCATTCTACAAAAATAACTTCAAGGGGGGATTATAGTTAGTGCGATTTTGTGGTTCAGCCAAAGATCCTCGTATACATGTTCATAGCAGAGACGCACAACATCATCATCAACAACGACTACCAGGAATGTCTTGAAGGATCTTGCGTTCGTCCTTACATCAAAAAATAGTATAAAAGGCATCCACGCCAAAAAAAGTACAGTCTAAATACAAACCACCCCGATTATACTTATTTTTAATGCAGGTGGATTGGATTGGATACGTGTACGTAAACGTCCTGACAGATTGCTCATATATACCTCCTCTTACCTTCGCACCGTCATAACTAAAACCAAAATTAGAATGGTATCAGGATATTGTATCTTTAAATTTGATTCTTCTATACCATCAGATTTTGTTGCAGTGCACATTAAAATTGGAAAGGAGTTTGCCGATCCCAAAAATAGTTACTATTTTTACAAGTCTCAGCATAGCCATGAGAGATATGAAGGCACGAAACACACCACCACAGAATGAGATGCTCAGAAAGTCGAAGTGGGCCAAAATACGAAAGGTTCCACTTCTACGATTTCTTGTGGCCCAGATTTTCCCCAAAAAAACTTACTAACTGCATCTTTGATACCAAAACTACCAACGTATGAAAATGAATTTATTTGAAAGGATGCATTTGTCCTTTCTTTAGTGTATATATATATGCATTTCAACTAATCGTAGGTAAGTACTTATCGGACATGAAGATTGGAGTATGCATGGGACATTAAACCACACTGCCCCTTCGTTTTGCATTCTATATCTTCACTGTTGCAACAAAACATACATGAAAATGGACTATATTGCATCTTTACATTTTGCTATACAAAAGTTGACAAGCAGTTAAAAAGTGCACTGCACATTGAAGAAGCTTAATGGTCACTCCGTACACATTTCTGTGCGCATATGTTCATGTCAAAACAAATGCAGCTATTTGACCATGAAGTTGAATACTTTAATTAATGCGGCTAATTATACCGACATTTCCACGCGTTACTGAAGGTGCACTATGCGCACAACAATATAAAGACAAACTGCCAGTAATCAGCCCGATTATAATAAGAATAACCTTGCCTCCTCCTGCCAAATCAAGCATACAGCCATAGTGTAAAAAATAGTAAGCCCTTCAAGGGTTTTAACTTTTGACACTCCACTTACCTTTGAGCTTATATAATTAGCAAAAAAGAGACACTGCTGCGGCGACGCGGTCCCATTGTAGCTCCTTTGTTAATCGAGCATGATCCGATTTATCCTGATCTTGATGACCTTCAAGGTATTAAATCAAATTACGTCTCTCTGCAAAAAAAAACAAGACAATGGAATGAGATGAAATTGACAGTTTTAACAGCTCATGTAGGTAAATATTATCGATCGCTAATGAAGAATGTATGCAAAATACATCATGTTCTATGATTGCCAAAGTATGCGCAAAAAATGTGTAGGAAATGTTTAAAAAATATCAAGGGTTTCTGTTCTGGTACAGTGAAGAACGCCTAATCATTTACGATGCCTTAAGGTGCTTTACCGAATATGAATTAAGCGATTTGAATAAATTTTTTCCCAATATAATCTACCAATAATTGGTAGTGACTATACATTACCGGTATATTGAGATATGCAAACTTGGACTATAAAAGTCTACACACGCCTTCTATACTTTTAAACAAAACGAGTGGAAAAGATCACTTACATCTATAAGATACACACCGTATATATAATAGTGTATATCAGGTTCGAGTGGAACTCTGTACAAAGCAATCAACTCTAACTGAAAAAAGTGTATATTTAAAAAAGCAAAAATCACTCACAAAAACATACGAATTATCACGAACACAAAGGAAGCAGAAGGGTAATCAGAAAGGGACTTTTGCCAACCCAAGTAATCGTAGGACACACTTCACACTTTTGCCAATTATGCCGATTCAAATGATCATGAAAGGTATTTCAAGGTGCTCTGGTTTTACCTAGCTTCCATTTGTATATTACACCACGCAGACCCAAAACTATATAACTTGAATATGTTTGGTAGTCACACTGTGATGAACAAAGACGGCGACTTCATAGCGGCGTTTCTCTGTCTAGCTAGACTCTTGATGCTTTTCTACTAACATCAACAACCCCACGACTAGAAGATTTTTGGTTGAAATGAAATTAGTGTAAACGCGGAATGAACTACACGTATCGATTTTTGTCAAAACCGAGGGTGTAGCTGTGTAGTGTTCGAGCAGTAATAATGTACGTTGCAATTTCAAGATCTAATGTGAAATTGCAAGTGGAAGATGTAGAGGATCAATTTGGTGCAGTGGAAAATTAATCCTACCATGATAAAAATCCTTTGTCGACCATTCCTCTTTAAAACTTGTATTCATGATGTGAGGTGATCATCACACGACACACACATGCCATCATGCCACACCATCAATGGCTTCGGCAGTGGACAGGAGAAGACAAGGGATGAAGAAATTCCTTCAGGATTGTGTTGTAAGTAACACGAGACGAGTGTCTCTCTATCCCTATGCGCTACATAAAGGCTATTTTTTGCTATGTCAAGAGAATGTGCAGTGGAGTGGAGGATATTATTATACGATTTGCGACAAACTGACCACGCCTAAAAGAGCACTTACGAAGTTGAGATGGTTCGTTGTTCGCTACATCTTATTGGGCACCCTAAAAGAGAATTGGTACATTGGTACATAATGTGGAATACGGCAGCAACAACGACTATTGCATTACTTAAATGAACTCCGACTTTATGGAGCTTTTCAGTTCACGTCTGGAATTTTGTCTCCATCTCCTAGTAATTTGGTAGTAGAGTAGTTTATTAATGTGTATGTAGTCAACTTTCCTCTGTGCGCTTTGTCACATTGAAGAATGGATATAGACTAAATTCCATTGCTGATAATATGGGTTTCCTTTTACGTGTCGATGATGCTGAGAATTTCTTGCATATATACGGGCTAATTTACATCTAGGTACTTATACATACTCGCTGCTGCCTTGATGGTTAAATTAATGCTATTGTTACACAAAAATAGCCTTCAAAACCAGAACTGCGCGCAGCATGGCATGGCAGTGGTGAAGTGCTCTTGTTCTATCGCCTTCTTATTGCCGCGTCGTCGAAAGAATCAAGGGAGGAGACGATATTTTAACAAATTGTTGGATGCATATCATTTCATATTACTGATACAAGTCAATGTATAGGGGTAGGTATATACATATATGCTTAACGTGTTTATTATACTACATGCATAATGTGTCTTCCATTCACCAAGCTTGACAAATAAGATGGCCTTCAGGTAAATAATATAATAGAAAAGGAGACAAGTTCTAGAATAAGGAACAAACCGAGGCAAAGCGAGAAAAAAAGCGTAGAAAAAATGGATTTTTTTGCAAACTTCAAACAACTACCGTCATCAGAATAAGAACTGCTCCATATTCCTGCTCAAATTTTGCTCTTATAAAGAAGAATGGAATGAAGAATGCGGTCAAAGGAAAATGAAACGACTAATGGACAATGATACCCAGTAAACGAAATGGAAAAATGCATAACGCATGTATGACAAAACCACTTCTGGCAATCAAGACCTTTATACTTTTTTCTTCTTCTGCGAAGAGATATCCTTGTTTAGGTGTAGGAACATGTAAAAAATATATTGATGATTGTGTTATTTCGCCCTACGAAACGTTGATTAATTAAGTACAACTGTATGGATGAGTCGCGAGTATGAGCTCATCGAACGCAACTTGACATGAGAATCCTATGACCATCTATTTTATCTGCATATATTATTCCTCTTCCTTTTCCTCAGCTCAAGTTTAAGGAATTTCTAAAGTCACGCCCGTAACCGTATGCATTATTTGCTTCAATTTTTAATTATGTTAAAATTATATTAATTATGCACGAAATACCTATATACATATATAAGGTATATGTAGTTAGTAGAGTGCTCGAGGAACTTTACCATCATTCTTCCCGAGAATTCACACTTTCACACGCACTTGCGAGAAAGTAAAAAGTAATTCAACCAAAAATATAAGTTCACGAAGAAGCTATCCTTCTTCCCACTGAAACCTGTACACCCATTGTTTGTAAGCTCGTTCAATTCTATTGTAGATGCGATCTCCATTCTCACAAAATGCAAGATTCCACAAGCATCAAAACCGGTATTTGGTCTTTATAAAGGAGTGCAGTGGTGTGGGTGTCTGATCCCGTTTCGCTCCTCTCTTTAACCGAGTTTAGTTTGCTCCACCATTAACCCATTTCCCTACAGCAGACTCATTCAAGAGTACGATAAACTAAACAAACTTGTAGTATATGCGAAAGGGAAAGGATGAGCTTCAGGTTGGATTTAATGCATTTTGAACAATTCCAAAAAATCTTGCTGCAACTGCACAATAATTTTTAGTTTACTAATTCTAGTGTCATGCTTCGCTTTATCTCATTGCACCGATTTTGTCTTAAAAGGTTTTTATGCAGGTGCCGTAAGCAGAAGATTGCAGACTTCTCACGTTTGCATAGCTGAGTGAGTTAAATGGATGACATATTTCAGATTCCAAACTCTAGCATTGCACAATGATTAGGTCATTGCTAGCCTTCAATGATGAGTATCATGGATCATCATCGTGATTAGAGGCAGAAGTGTCGCAGGCACAGGAGATATCTCTGAGATTCCAATCCAAACGGTGATACTAGTGCAAGGCAAAAAGGCAATCATTTAGGAATTAATGACTGAAGATGGTCATCAATCACGGTTGGGTCATCGTCATCACCATTACATACTTCATCGACAGGGTGCAACGGGATCACAAATCACAACACATATAACTTCGTGTGCGCAAAAACAAACATACTGGTTACCTGTTACACTACTGCCAATTTCTTGATGCACTTTATTTTGTGAGCCAATGACGCGGCAAGCCATAACTTTTGGGTTTTCTTAGGAATTAGCAAACTCAATTAGATATGTATGTATGTCTTGATTTCACATGAAATCATTGAAATCACAGTTCACTCCAAATTTGTTCATCCATGAGAGCAGTGACAAATACTTATAAATATATACTTGAGAAGGTAGGATTTTCAACGACGAGATAGAGTAGCTCATATAAAAATGCAGAGTTAAAATGTGCACATAAATTGGCCATGCATAAATTGGTGATTCAATAATAACAGGGCATTAGCATTGGGTGAAATTTCAATGAGGCATGGAGTACATTAGCTAAACATTGAAACTTCAATGTAAACTTCGTTACTGCATTGTCAGACATACATATCGATGGACTATAGCAATAGTAATTGCTCTAGTCTGACTAATGCAGAACTACGAACGAAAGTGAACATTTCAAGTAAAACAAAACTCAGGTAACAATCAGAGAAGGGAATATTCCTTGTTCTTGTGGTTTGGCTTGCTGTTACTGTTACTGCATATAGTTATGTCGATCCATATCATCTTATGTAATCTCGAAACATAACAGCAAGACAAGGTGAAAATACTGAAAAAATGAATGCTGATCGTACGTAGGTATACAATAAAAAGAATGCCAAAGGGACCACTTGGAAAAATTACGACAGACATGAAGATCTCTAGTCGATGAGGAGAGTCGCACTTTCGCATATTATTTTGATAGCCAAAATTGAGAGTGGGAGTCGGCTTCAGTAGCCTTTTGGCGTGTACTAAACATTCGGTTTTTCTCAGAGTCATGATTTTCATTTTTACTCTTTGATTGATACTCTATAAGTATTCATCGATTTCGGTGTGTGCAGATTGCCGTATCGAAAGGAAGGATTGACGTATAACTACCTTCTAATCATAAATACATTCTCCAAAACAAGAGAAGAGAATGCATTTTTGTGCATCAGGATCAATTTCTTTGTCTGTATTGCTTCATTAATCCGCATGAACTGACGATGAGCTGAAGCTGAATTGAAGATAGTAGCAAGCGGTATATATGCATTGCGGCAAGAACGTATAAGGTGATCTCATATTTTAGCACACCTTCAGAGCAAATACAGTGTCCGAACGAATTTTATTCCCAAGAAGTGAAGGGAGATATGATATTATGGAATTTCACGAGTGACAGATGCAGATGACAGAAGATGAAGTACTAAAATTCAGCACAAAATGGAACGTAAGTAATGCACCATGGGTATCTTTCTTATGATTCAATAGATCCTATCATGTTTCTTACTGCATAGAAAAGGCGAAGGAACATTTATACAATAAGCCAAGCCACATATTTGTGCCTTTGGTTTCGTCTGGCACATATGTACTTGTGTGTAGTATTATGCATGCGCATATGTAATCTTACTGATTACCGACGACTCTCTTTCTCTCTCGCAAAGAGTTACCAAACTCTGCGATTGTCAGCAAAACCAGTTATGCATTCGTGTGGATTACTCATTGAAATACGACTATAGTAGATATCCGTAGTGAAGTCGTCGTTTTCATTTTTCATACAATACGAAACTAAAAAGAAAAATGGTGGGCAAGACACGGCACGACAAAAGTGAAAGGGCTTTTCTACGGCTACTCTTTAATAATTCTTCACAACTTCATAACGCCAAGAACCAACAACTGACATATCCACATGTCCCCAGCTGTTCATACCCTTGTCTGCACTTGAGCTTGTTTCATACTTTTTTTTAACTCTGGTTAGCCATCATACTGCTGTAATTTACTTTGTTCATATTTTGATATTTTTTCTCTCGCTTTGGGGATGTACGCGGACGCAGAGAACACGACACGCATATAACGCAAAAACGTTACGCGTTTTAAAAAATGCAACAGCAACAACAACGTACATGCAATGTTGGCAAGAGATATGAGACATCATAACTACTCTACAATGTACATCTAATCATCGCATCGCACACTTTACATGACATTATGACATTCTCACACAGGCAGCCAGTACGCATGCTTGCTTCGCATCGCAAATTTGCAAAACTGTTTTGTATAGTAAAAAAGTATTCAAATATTAGAGTAGAACACAGAAAATAAAGTTGCATACTTTGACAGCGAAATGGCCTAACGCTATATAGTTTCTTGACGTATTCGATGTTTCTTTTTGCATTATAACTGTAAAAATATTGATGCGTATTTAACTCTGTTATTTAAAAGGCACATGTGAATAACAACCATGTTCCCTGACGTGTGCTGCACTAGACATACATTGTATAATCATGTCCCTTGAAGTGAACTTGCCTCAAGTGTACACTTTCGCTTCTTAGCGTATGGGGATGTGCCTATCCTGACATTTTTCATTGTTACCTCAACTCAGCATATATATGTATATTCACGATCAAACATATTCCTATTCAAAGTCTTGAAAAATTACTGTATGATATGGCCTATGCCTGTTTGTATTGTACTAACTTTGAGGAACTTTTGACAGCATGACGCTATATATGCAATAATCAAGTACCCACGCCATAAACGTAATATCGACAAAGGTGTGACACAATAGTTGTAATTGGAGGAGTTGAGGAGGAATCATCATTCGTATATAAATATACATGATGGCATTTTTTGTAGATAGCAATAAAATTTAGGTTTGGTTGCTTTGAAGCACCCATTATTAAGATCATTGATAGATTACTGATCAAATCGTGCTACTCCCAAAGGCGGAATTCGCCAAATGACTTTTGGGCTGATGCGTTACAGTACTTTACGGTGGCAAGCTTGTAATGATCAATAACCTAAAAATATCTTGTGTACTGAACTCATGATACCAGGCAGCCCGCTCTGAGCTAATCGTGAGAATGTTTTAAACAAGTTAGGAAACCATTGATAACGCTTTAAAAAATGCATGCTGGTCTCTTAATTATGAGGGAGCAGATATCCTGCTGCTGTTTAGAATAGTTGGAGTCCTATGTTGTACATTTTCTTTGCATAATGAAATCCCAGAGAGTATTTAATGTGAACTATGAGAGAAGGAGTTTTAATAGCATTAGTTATGCAATTTTGTCGTGATTTTAATTCCAGTATTAGTATACTACTACGTTACGTCAAAAGTGTCAAGATTTTACTCTTTATGCTACACTACACGTTCGCATAATCTGGATTCTTTTTTCAGCCTTCGCAGAGAAAAATGACAAACCCTATTGCCTTGTAATTAAGAGAGGAAAATAAAAATGGACGAAATTATGACACTGAAGAAAGACTCTGAAATTGAGGTGATAGAGTCGAACGAGCATGAACAAGTGTTAAAAACAATGCCAGATTGGAATAGGTATATAGCACATGAATGAAATCGTTTTCCCACACATTAGTACACAATCAGTCATTCATAAAATTAACTATATAGTAAGCTGGTTACAACTTGCAATATACAATTCATATTCTATTTCTAGCAAAGCGCCTTGGACGGAACAAACAACAGGTATTAGGGCTATTACAGAAGCTTTATAACTTGAGTGCGACTGTGACAGAAAGACCAGCCCGTATAGTAATAACGTAACATAAAGTCGCGCACACATATACACACAACATCGCAAAAGAATCTCTCATAATCATGCACATTTTATGGCGATATAGGAGAACATATGAAGCAATCAAAAGAAAGAAAGAGTATTTTGAGCAAGACACAAGAAGAATTTTCATTCTCGGCAGTTTTATCCTGTTATTAGCCGCTTGTCTCATTTGCTCTTGTTACTCAATACGCGACTAGTAAGAGACAAATCCACTTTACATTTATAATTTTGCTGTAAATCATGACAAAATACGTATTATTTAGGCACAAAAACGTGGCGAGCACAGAATGGTGCGTATATGCTTTTTATACCCATAATGCGAATAGGGAATGCATACAATATACCATTGTTTGAGTATTGTCCTTTCGTACAAATAATGATTTTTACAACAGAGTTTAAAACTTTTATGGGAAAACTTTTTGTTGTGACATGGGTACATTGTACATTACGCATGCACAGGTAAAGTAAGAAAACTCAAAAATCTGATGTTACATATATACATACCACGGCAGTATGCAAAAAAGCAATTACTTTATACCTATAAACGCAAGGATGGCCCAATTTATATATTTTGGTTCGCATTTATTAAGCACTCTGCGGTGTGATATTGCGTACAAATTGCATACTAGATACGCATGCGCATACGACAAGATGCTAGATGCAAGTAAAATGAAGAAAAACCTTGCGACCAAAATCATGGGCATTTTTAATGTGTTAGGATTATGCTGAATCGCTGTGGACTAAAGTTTTCGAAACAAAACGTTAAGGTGAACTGAATGCGAAATCTATCATGCCATCCTGGACCATTTATACGGTACATGGATTAAGGTACTTGGTTGGAGTCGGAAATTTGCTGATGCAGTCGATGAACTTTACGGAACGCCAATGATGTTTGCAACAAAGTATATATACCCCGAGGGAATTTCGGCTCACTGGGAATCTGTGACGATCGATGCCCGTTACATATCCAACAACAAAACATCATGTTTTTATGATTCATCGACAAATGAGTGGATAAAATATTTCTGCAGCTTGTAAGAGCGAATAATATGTTATTCACAACCCTGGTTCGTCAATTATTTTATACTAACGATACAATGCATAATATACGTATAACATTCTGTTCAGTTATTGAAATCCCGTAAGATGTATGTAGGTATGGACAAGGCAATGTCATGTCCGTTTCTTTACCGATAGATATGACCTTGCAACTTGGGTACTCTTTTCATTACAACTTTCTATATTAAACTATGACTTAAAGAGAAAAATATACACTCAATAATTTGTTGTGTGTTCTCGGTTAAATATCCCAGAATGTATCGATCTATCCTTTTAATCATCCTGAATGACGTTGATTTTAATTCTTTGTGACGGCATGATGAAACATTCTTTTTTCGTACTAACTTGTGAAAAATCGGATCAACTCATGAATAGTAAATATCATTTAGTCAATCAATATGCGATTGAGGGCGATAAATCGAATAATGGATATACATAAGTAAGCGTCCAAAGTTTTAATAAAATCGAAGGGACACATACTGATGATGAGATGGACATAAAAGACAACCGCATAATTGTGATAGCGCTAAAGTTATGTCGTCTGCAATGAATGACACAACACGTGAATTACGCGTTGTACTTTTTTGCATGCCTGTTTTGATTTGAACGCCCCCAACATCAGAGAAAGTGTCTTGAATAAACATAATATCACATTATAATAATTACTATCCACATCCATTTCGCAAAGGACAATAGAGTATATGGTGAAGACGGAATCGGAAACAATTTTCAAAGCCATCTCTTGCAGCACAAAGGATTTTCTCTATACACACTCGCTTTGAGAGAGACAAGTATATTAGAGGCTCAAGTACTATGTCCGTACAACAGAGAAATGTGTGCGCGTATCTAATATCTAATTACTACTCTGAATGGCTGTCATCATATATGAAGAAAAATTGTTTTTCTTCCCATTTGAAATGGGAAATGAGTCTAGAACACATTAATAATAAAATATGAATGAATGGTGTTAATTTACAATGGTTTACCACCAAGAATTCATAGTTTGCTGCTGGGATGTGTATATGCGAAACGCGTGAGGTTCACCCACACATTTCACATTTCATTTCTGCATGAAACGGCTTCAAATGCCCGTGAACAAACCAATATTTAAGTTTTTCCTTCCTTCCTGATATAAAAAGTTACTTCATCAACATCACAAATTGTAAAGGCTTTAAAATATTCATTTACACATTTTCTGCAAACGACTGAAAGTTTTATAAAATATTATAAAACATTGAAGAGGATATCGTTTGGATTGCATATTTTAAATCAATTCATTATTTAAAGGCCACCCTCGAGCCTAAGACGTAGTCGCCAGTAGCGGAAATTGTTCGTTTTCTCTTACAATAAAATTATCCCACACGAACATAAAGTGATGATATAATGTATGAGTTTTTAAAAGCGGATAGAACTCTTTATTTCTCAAAAAGAAGAAAAAAAAACTTTTTTAGACCGTTCATTTTGATGAAGCTTCCTCCTTTAATTTGCTTACGTTTTCTGTTGGTATATTAATCAAATTTTGTCTCCCCCTGCGTCAGATGCATCGTGGTATTATAGATGTAGCGTCTGTACAATTATTCATGATTTTTATATGTGAGACTGAGCTTTAGATAATATTTAGTTAAAAGCAGCGGTATCTTCTTCGAATTAGACAAAAAAGGATTTTCTACGTGTTTTCTCCAGGCAAAGGTGTTACATCAAAATGCACGCATTAGCTGTGTCTTTAGAGCTCTATAGACGAATTAATTATATTATATGGAGCAAAAATAGGTAATACCTTTCAACGAAAGTTCTTTCTTCTTTTATATAACAAGATGCTATATACAATTCTACATTTATATTGCAGAAGGCACGCACCTTTTTTGTTCTTTCTATTCAATGGTACTTTTTGCAAATTCGCAATCCTTCTCTGCATGATAAATGCTTGCAAACACACCGTTTTACATGCATTCTGCACTTTTATTTATTAGTCCTTAAAGCCTCAAAGGAGATAATTGAAGAATCGAAATTGAATTATATTCTACCACACACATATACATATGTAGATGGATACCTATATGTTGGCTCATGCATAACATGCATTATATATTTTGTATATAGAAAACAACAAAAATACTACAAAGCCCCTTTATCCGCAGTCAGTTTTGAGGAAAGAACCTTTCAGATTTTAATGCACTTTTCGCATACAAGTAATTTTGCAGCAATGCATAACATATATATGCAACATGAACAGAATGAAAAAAAAACTGATTGAAATCAATGACTGAGATCCAAGAAAGTCTCAATCAATAAAATCACAGTCGTTCAATTTATTTGATTAGCCCTTGCCTTCGTTATCATTCTGATGATTAACGTAACAAATTTCTCCTTCGCCCTTTCGCGAACAACGCATACGTAATATGGGGCTACCTACTGAAAAATAAGACTATATTCATTCTTCATCCTCAAAACTCCCATCCCTACTGAAACCGTTCCATATTGAATAGTAGCACACATTATCAAGACTAAAGCGAATAAACTTACATCAAAATCCTGCCAAGTGAGTCCGACTACCCGACTTTCCACTTTTTGTTTTACACAAAACAACTCTCTGCCAGCGACGAAAGGGAGAAAATGCGGAGTAGAGCAGTAGTAACTTAGCACACTAGCACCTTTTCATGGTTAACTTTTTAAAAATTCTTCCGTTTTACATGCATTTACTTTCCTCCCTTAATTACACACAAATTAGCTGATTTATTCTCATACTATTCAAGCACTCATTTTCAGAACCAACTTTGAAAAATATTTCGGTAGTAAGCCTACCTTCGTCAAAAACGGTAGAAAACCTTATGCTTTTTCTGAAGAACCACAGACGTTTTACATGACCACACGTAAAAAGCACCAATGAAGTATTTTAAGCTCTCCATGCATTTCTCAACGAAAGGACCTTGCACAATTCTTTTTCCAGCCAAGGTACAATAATAGCTTCACAAGGCTAAAGGGACACACACACTCACTCTTACTTTACACCAGGGATAATAATATAATCTCTCAAAATCATGTTTCCTTGTCGTGATTTTTTCTTTCCTCGACAAGAATTCTAGAGAAATTCTACGTACGTAAAAACCGAAGAGTTTCTTCTTACATGTAGTAGTCCTTGTGTTAAAATTGTCCCTATATTGAAACGCTTCTGCTATGCATAATTGTGTCACTTTACATATCGACTCGTTTCACAAAAATCTATTTTCAGGTTCTCATGATTTTTCACGTAGACGTAGACCACATCATACAGATCACTCTTGATATTTTGTGCACTGGGCTATCATCACAGGCCCTTGTATGATTAGCACTATGTGGCACCATGTGAAATGTTGACAGTATGACCACCAGCACAGGGATAGAGAAGATGTGGAAAATTATATTCCCTATGAAATTTTGTGTGAAATAATGTACGTACCTTAGAATACGTACCTGTCTCTCCTCTTTTTCCTTGCAACTGTCTGCAAGACGTATCGCCACTAACTGCATACCATATTCAAAAGGTGGAATAACAAAAACAGAAAGTCCACGAGCATTCATCCCCACACATACAACAAAACGCTATATGCACTATCAGTGATTTGAGATGAAGTGCACATCTATAAGACGTGTGATGATGGTGAGAGTGAGCAAAAAGCCTCATGCTTCGTTTTTATCGTTTTCAAATTCCTACAAGTACGTGTGTATACCTACGTAGGTAGTATATATGTCTTGACTTGCATTTACAAGAGCCTTAATGATGAGGTTGAGAATAATCTCAGGTAAATCAAATGCAAGATGCAGCCTATAAACTCATACCTAAGGAAAGGATATATGAAAGACATGCAGATACAGTGTATCCTTAAGTACACGACTTATGCATGGAACGTTAGTCTGTAGGCTCGGTGGTAAATGTTGGTGTGAAGTGAACATACATATCCACGCATGCAAGTAGGCACTTTTCCTAAGCATGAAATGATCAGAATTAGAACAGAATTTCGCTGCTCCATTGCACTTATTGCCACTTTAACTTACTTTAGCTTCAATATCCAAGAGGTATATAGATATGACGTTAGTTTTAATCACTAATATTCATTCATTTCTTCTTAAATCGTTTCTGCCTGCACAAATGCACAAAAATGTCCATAGTTCAGGTAATGGCATTTCTGATTTGAACATTGTTCTGGAAGAATGCTCCCTCGAAAAGGATACGAAGATAACTCTATAGACCCGGACCAGACCGCAAATAATCATAGAAATGCGTCAATATCCATGGTTTAGATAATCTCGTCTTGTCAAAAAAGACGGCAATTCAATTGGCTCAGATGGGCAGACATTCAACGAACTTCATGAAGAAGCGTTTTCATCTCATCTCGTCCAAATCCTCATACAAGAACATATCTTGTGGTCGAGCATACATTACGCATAAAATATAATATGCATTTCGAAGAAAAACCTTATACAAGATACAAGGGAATGAAGGCAGTCACGCACTCTCTCATAAGGCTGCATGTATGATAAGAAAGTTTTCTAACGTCAGCACAAGGCAACAATTGAATTGCACAGTGCATAGGATATTTACCTGTGAGCACTCATAGGAAATCAAAGGAATTCTCCTCCTCTTTCAAGGTGGCTGAAAGTGGTGCATTTTGAGTATCCCTATTGCAAATGCACTCCGCACGTTCTTGCAAGAAGTAAGTAGTGCGGCTTCTTCGTATGCCTATAGTCGTGATCATGAGTTCCCAACGTTTGAAGTTTTAACAACGCAACTGCAGCATTCACTCACCAAAGCATATGCAGTGGAGAGCAAAAAGAACATCGTCAAACAACAATCGAAATTCATTTCACTTTCATGTTTGTACGGTACGCACCTCCACACCAATATATTACAAGCATTTATATATGCTAAAACGCATTAATCTTTTGTCATGTAAATGTGTAGAGGTAGGGAACAACAAAGTGCACATTGTGAGAAATTCTAATGATAATAATTGCATGTCAGTACTATATGAGTAGTAAAAAACTAGGCGTCTTACATTTATGCTTCAATATATGTAGTTTACGGGAATCTACATGGGTTGCATGGATTTACATTACATTTAGCTAGTCTGTCATTCCTGCAGGCGAAGGCGAAGGAAAAGCATCAAACTCATCATCGGTATACTTATACTTACACGATGAAGTCCTTTGAATTTGATCTTTAGAGAGATATTTGTTAACGGTAATACCTCACGTAGCTTATGGTCATTGCTTCATACGTGACGAAATCCTCATTTGCTCAAATTAATATGTCACTTTTAAAGACAAGTAATAACTTTTGGAATATATAAATGCGTCTTCTGTTAAGTTATCGCTTGTCTACTAATCCGTAGGCATGGACAATCCTTCTAAAATCTTAGATGAATCCAAGGTAACTAAAACATAAATATTGCCACCGTGATAATGCATTGTCATTTTGTCATGATTATCGTGACACTTCAAATGCAAACAGTTCATAAATTAATAGAACAGAATCTTCACAGA
>JAQFZW010000481.1:0-57497 GCA_034687055.1 Heteromurus nitidus
AAAATGCCTTTACATACAAATATGCATTTAATATATTAATTCACTCTAGAAACTTAAATGCACTCATTTTCTGACAAAACTGGTACTAGTGTGAATGACTTTTCTCTCATTTTGTTTTATGGCTTACTTTCCCTTTTGTTTATCTCCCTCTATTCCCTTCGGCGTTTCCTGTCGCCGGAAAATATAATTTGATGTATAATCGGGAACCAGAAGGCTCACTTTTATTGGGCACATGTGAAACTTTTTTTGAACATTTTATACAATTTCCGAAATTGTGAAAACACCCTCAAGAAACACATCCCATTATTTCACATTTACGTGAGGTAGCTAGACACACTTTGTCATCAGTCCCGTGTACACATACGCCTCCACTCCAGCAAACCAAAGAGCTTTGGCTAATATTAACTAAGGAGGCGCAACTCGAGTCAACAGCCAACCCAGCAAACATGCGAATAACTTCTTTTCATGCGTTCTATTTCTCATAGAAAATTGGAATACTAGGATGCATTTTATTCTATTTTCACATTCATATTTCATATTTTTATAGTAGAAATACTTGGATCTATGCCATCCTTCATTAGCACAGAAAAAAATTTCTCCCTCAGTGTAAACGCAGCGATATGCATGAGTTGTCTCTATTGCCCTAATAACTCTGCTCCCCCACAGCTTATCCTAATTTTTATTCAAGGAAGGAGCTCGTGAATGTCTGCAATAAAGCGAAATGATGCTATTTACTCGTCATTAGATTATACTTCATTTAGCCAGTTATCATAATTTGCTAAAACGTTGTTTCTACGAACTTGCTTTCTTCTCTACAGAGTATAAGTTTGTGACCAAGAAAAGTTCTTTTTTGTGACCTAAATATATCAGTTTGCCTCTTGGATAAAGTATTCTATTCTCGCTTTCCAAGTAAAAAATGCTCTGTTTTGTTCATAATTAGTGAAGGGAAAAAAGAGTTTTTTGTCTTCATAAAAGTTAAGAGAACCTCCTTCTCTCATAAAGTTTGATGAATATGCCAGGAAACTATGAAAAGAAAACATTTACTTGTTTTCTCTGAATCCTCTTGCTTCAGTGAGATTCTGAAATCCTACATTGACCTTTCACCAAAAAATTTAAAAATGTAAACGAAATCCTGGTGGCCATACCAAAACTCAAGCAGAAAATATGCACAAGGAAAGAATTACAGTGCAAACATTTGAGCCCCTTCCTCCCTCCATGCTGAAGTCGATTTTACTTTTTTTGTCATGTCTGTTGTACGTTTATCCCTTCTACCCAAATGAACAAAGGGAAAATGCCCTCAGCTTAAGCTAGACATGGTAAAAGACTGATTCATTTGGATGCGGAAGCTTGCTGCGAATTAGTCGGTGGGAGAACAGAAGTGGTGTTGGCGTATGTATCGGATTTTAATATATGTATATAAAATGAGAGCGAACGTGCGGTTAGTTTTCCATCTCTGGTGATGAGTGAGAATGAGTGCTTGGGAACCTCGACTAGAAACGTTCATCTACTAGTAGAGCGCTAGAGCGCTAGAGACAGGCAGCATTCATAAGTATTCAGAGATTCTCTTCCCAAAAAAATCTTCAACTCTCATCAGTCATCACATCACTAGCTGATACCTAAAACCATTCAAGTGTAACCACATGATGAGGAGGGGGATTAGGGAAACTCATCATCAGAGTTGTTGACGCTGATGATCTTTCTGCTCGCTTCTCTTCTAATTTTCGCTGTAGGTGTACAAAATGCTCGCTCTCCCCTGAAATTTTAGGGGAAATTTTGTGTAGGGAATTTTTGGCCCTTGTATTTTAAAGCACGAATATGTATATGTATATGATATGCGATCCTAACAAATGCATGCAAATGTCTTCTCATCCATAATCAAACGAAACTGTTTAGTAGTCCGTCGGCAAAGGTACTGCGACGAATGAACGACACTGCCAGCCCCAATGCATCAATATGCGACACCGATGAAAATGAGTTTGTGTGATGTGGTTGATTTAAAACTGCGGAAGACTTGGCTTCAGTCCGCGTATGTGCAGCTAACTGAGAAAATTGAGACTTTGCGATTTTATGGCAAAATTGGGAGACATAAAATTTATGAGAGCCTGCTGTTGTAACATCTCTGTGTGTATGTATGTTTATTGAGAAAGTACTCATCTCGTCACACAGAATTCTTGCTCGAGTTTAATAGTTGTAGTGTGGGTTCGTGTAACAATCTCGCTTGCAACATTCCTTCTAGCACGATCAAACATTCGATCAGCACATGGAACTCACGAGTTTTGAAGTTATTGACGGCTCCTCTTCGATTTCACGATATCATTTTACTTTGTTCATTGAACGGACGTCCTTCCCGTTGTTCGACATCTTGCCGTAATACAGTGTCCACCCACACGTACTTGGATTGATACTACTTATATACATTATACGCACAAGTGTTGGAAGCTTTAACAGTCTATTAAAGAAAAACGGGGAACATTTGTTGCCCTTTTGTTCAACAAGAGAGATTCTTTTTGTTCGTGAAAAGAATGTTGCAAATCTTTCAAACCCCGAGGCTGCTATCGTGCTATCTTCTCAGATTCGAAATATGATCCGATAGGGAAATAAACTGAGATAAACTGGATTGAAGAAAGGAGAGAGAGAGTTGCGTAAGAGAACCTAGACATATTGGTTAGGCAGCCGTATAACAAACAACTTCCAGCTGAGTTGTTAACCTTACCTCGGAAAAAGAGTGAACACATGTGGATTTTCAACCGAGACAACACAACATGACATAGTGTTCAAAGGGAGACACACAATGGAGTACATATTCGAGGAATTTTTTTCCTCTCTCCGACCCACTCACTCCGGTTTACTCTTTATCTTCCCTTCACAAAAGCCAAATCTCTTGTACATTAATAATTCAAATGTGAAATCGACATACGAGATAGAAGAGAAAACAAAACGATTCAAGAGAATTCATCCAGATTCTCTCGTACAAAAATACACGCTTTAGTCTAGTGTGTATATGGCATTTTTTTATTTTTTCAAAATGTTGAGAAGAGAAAGTGTATTCTTCTTGCGATTTGGGTTTTGGCTTACGGTGAAAGGCAAGAGAGAGGAGAGAGATTCACAGAGAGTTCGATACTTCTGACAAGGGACCACCAACTCTTCCAGGATGAAAATGAGAATAAGGCTAGAAGATAGTAGAGGGTATTCGTGTAATCGCATTTTTTTCTTATTTTAACTTGCTCTTAACATGTGCGAGTGGTGGTGGTGGTAGTGATGGTGGTAATAACATGGCCGGCAGCTGTTCCTCACTCCCTTTCCCACTTTCTCCCTTTTTTCTTTCTTTCTCTTTTCTGTTTTCTCCTCTGTATCTCGATGTACACTCCAGGGAAAGGGATAGGTAGGAGCACATGGTGGATTCAAATGGTGGGATTGCACGCTAGCAAGAAGTTCTCTGCTGACACGACATTGTATAAAAACGAGATGAGCTTCGTGTATTCCTTGAAAAAGTATGTGCATATATACATATATTTCTTTGTATGTGGGTTAGGTAAGCATAACTTGGTGCAGGTTTCTATTATTTGTACTTTCCCTACCTAGATGCATTATACGTACCTAATGGTAAGTGCATATTCATACGAACGTCTGTTGCTGCAAAGCTTCCTCCTTTCCCAAAGTCTCTGGCTGTGACTTTGAAGTAGATGTGTGCTCGAAGCAGAATCTCCCTTTCCCTCATTCTTTTCCTTCGTTGGCCTTGTCTTATGGGGGAGCTTAGATGTTCATACCCACACAGATATATTGTACCCAGTCCATGTTTCCGTTACTTTCAACTTGAACTGGTAATGTCCCACATCAGAACATAATAGCATTTCTCTCTCTCTCCGAGTGGGACTGCATTTGATATATGAAGTATTTTTGGGAATGGAAAATGATCTCCGAGAGTGTCTCTCCACTTTTTTCTGAGTGCGCTTTTAAGCCTACCAGAAGTGGTGTAGGATTCGCACTGGTGCAGCGCGCTTATGAGGGAAAACCTGCAAATATCCAGAGCTACAAGCTACAACCAACCAACCCGCCACCCACCATCTCATGTATCATTTCCCACATGTGCTTATATACAAAAATCTGCCTATGTCTCTATCACTTTAAAACACAGTAGTTGCTGAATACTGATGAATATGTGAGCTCAAGAGACAAGGTATGTATATATGTCTTATTATATATACGTGCGAAAATGTGTGTGGTTTGGGAAGGGAGTAAGACTCAGGAAACCACAAGGGAATCTACTTTAATATTGTCGTCTGTCTGACACAAGAGAGAGAGAGAGAGAAAACCTACAATGTTCTTCCATTCAAATTGGTTGTGCATAAATTAAACCCTTTGACAATCTACAAAATTCCCACTAGCTTTATGTGCAAAGTGGAACATGCTCGCGGCACAAAATATTTTTCAGTAGCAGCAGCATCAATAAGGTAAAAGCTGTGGCATAGAAAGAAGCAGAGACTCGTCAAGCAGAAAATGATGTCGTACATGAACTCACACGATTCGATATACAGTTACACACACGTGGCTATATAATTTAAATTATCTGACAGTATTCCTGACACAACTTTCTCATCACACATTCCCCATGTATATCTTTATTCCCATGAACGAGTTCCAGTAATTACTGCCTGGAGAGATGTGTACCTGTACCTCCGGCAAGAATATGATTACAAGAACGAAAAAATGTTGTTTTCATCAAAGCCATAAAGGAAATTTTTTATCAATTTTTTCATGTGTGGATTTTTTGTAGTATGATAATTTTCGCTGATGATGAGACGGAAGAGCTTCAAAAGAGTACTACAAAAATACTTCAAGATGGTTGACAACGTGCAGCGGATTCCGATTGCTTGCGAGCTGACTTACAACGTCGTTTTTTTGTGTAGGCCGAGTCAAAATTAAAGGCTTCGCTCCAGCTCTAATCAAAAAATTATATCCGTAGACTTGAAATTCTTTTGAACTTTAATTACGTCCTTGTCAATGGAATTTATTTTGAAAAAGTATTTTTACAAATATGGTAGAATGTTAAGATGTATAAAAACTCAGTCTTTCTAATAAAAAAAAGTTCCAGTAGCTGTGAATTTCGGAAACGGATTCTGAAATACAAGTAAAACTTTGATGAACAGCAGATTGTCTGAAGGCCATGGAAAGTCTGCTTTAAATAAAGTCTTATTGCACAAGTTCTTGCATCTATAAAGTTGTCAGGTATGCTTTTATTATTATGATTTGCAAGGCATGTGGAATAAATACGTCAGCAGCGACAAATGTGAATTTGCCGAATCCAGCTGTAGCATCATCCCCTCTGACATTTATTAGGACATTAGAGTATTAGTATTGAAGAAAATGCAGACTAAACAATGCTCATAATGATGCAATTACGAAGCTGATTTAATAATTTGGGCGATTTAGACAATGTAAAAGCACCTATACGGTTGGTAGAACAAAAGTTTTCCAGAAAATTGCCCATTATATAGCATCTGCGTTATAAACGGTCCTTCTTCAAGCGCTGGAGTTGCGGATGAAATGTGACGCGAATCTATGTGAAGCAACAGCAGGTCACTGGTTGTTATTCTTGACAATAATGTGGACTGTGGACATGTGTCCTCTAAATCCACATTTATACATCCAGATTTGGCTAGAATTATACGGCTACATGCATACATACAGTATTAATGGTCCAGTTACTCTCGTCGGCGACCAGTTGAGTACAAGGGAAATCATTTGCTCATCCGAGTTCACAGTTTACACACCATCGCATCGATATCATCACCGGCCAAGCCAAACTGACAATGCGGCAGAAGCACGAGTCTAGAAATGATAATAAGGACTTTTAGATTGAAAGACAATGTTCGGTCTGGCTTGGCTGTAGCGAAGCCAAAGTGTGAAGATAAAGCTTCGTCATGTTGATGCTTATAAACGAGTACAACCGTGTTGTCTTGTGGGACTGGGGCAACGTCAGACATAATCATCATCATCATCACGATATATGCCTTAAATTAGGTACATTTTAAGGTACATGTACATAAAATAAGGTACATGTGCATAAAATAAGGTATAACGTACATAAAATAAGGCATACACGTACATAAAATAAGGCATACACGTACATAAAATAAGGTATGTTTATAGTTAGGGACTTTTGACTGTCGCGCCTACTGCAGTCCGGGGCAATGTGATCCACGATCGCAATGATTATTGCAAGCCAAGACACTGTCTTCCAGATCACTGATTCCAAGCCAAAATCTTCACCATTTGGCTTGGACTTTGGCTTCGATTTTTCAGCCAGTACAAATTCCAAGCCGAACCGAACATTGGCTTGAAATCTAAATGTCCTTAATATGGGCATCTCCTCTTCACTTCCGCGAATCTCTGGATAGTCAATAATAATACCCGGAGTCTGGTTTACTCTTTCCTCATCGCCTCCAGTGGCTCGATCAAAATAGACAGAGGTGTGCGATGGTCGTATTTCACAGTCTTCCGGGTCAGTTTCCTTTTTCATAATGAATCGGTGTAGTAATGGGATAGCCATATTGTACCTCCCCCATGAGCGGCAGTAGAATGGAGTACAATTTACGGACATTGGATATCCAAACGAAACTTGAGAATTTGCAGTACGTCAAGTGAGACTCCGAATGTTTCAGACAGAGTACATGAATGCTACTTACACATATCGCATATATGTATGTATTACATTTTTCATGCAACAACTACACAAAACAAACAAAACAGCAAACAAATACACACACATTTACTAATCTTACTGCAGCTATTGCTTTATTTACACTTTCACTTAGGCAGCATACAATCGACGAGTTTTATTTTGTCAAAATATGAACGGTATAACTTTGTATAGACACTGCCTCATACACAAATTATTGTTTTAATCCGTCTTGATGAAATTGAATAAAAGTATTTTTCGATGCAAGGACGAGTAATCGGAGTAGCAGGCATTATTCGTTCGTATATCATATCCTGGTTTTGCACACCTCTAATTAGAAATCGAGACTATAGGTAGTAAAATGTAAATGCCATTATGCATCGCTTTTCAATCCTCCATCAATCCATCACATTGTAGATCACATTCTCCGAATACTTTTCTCCATGGTGGAATTAAACTTCATGATGAAATGGTTATATAAACGACTGTCCAATTACTTTTGAGCTTAACTAGATATGAGCAGATAGCAAGTGCAACATAAGAGTACAACAGTTCAATCCTTTCGGTTGGAAAATCTACAGACGGTTTAAAGTATATATAGTTCACGAAACCCCATATCGCTATATCGTTGTAAATATCTCAACTTCCCTAAAATTCCAATTGATTAAATATGATACGATATGAAATAATTGTACGAGAATTGGGGAGCAAATTAGTGATAATGAGACAGCGGATGTGATTCCTTGTTTCCACTGCAGTCAGACGAAAAAAGCGAGTATAAATATAGAGTTGAGAGAAAATTGCTCTTCACACGTGCTACTTAATGCATTACAAACGAGAGCCACAGCGTCATGTAGGATACACCCTTAGCGTTATATTTCTCCTATCTATCCATTGAGAAAGTTAAAAATCCTGCTTTCTTATCTATGTTAATGCAAGCTTTAGTAAAGCTGAGTATCTTCTTTCTACTGAAGGAAGTAAACATACTTTCTAAAATGGCATCTCCTGAATTTTCGCCTCATGAAGCCCAAACATCACAAGATAAAAAGTTGGAAATGGAAAGGGATACGTGTCATTCTTGACTTGTTCTGTGCTTACAATATGCATAATGGGCTTATTTTGCGCAGCTCAACATCACATTTTCGGCAAATAAATACATTCCAAGAGTGACAGTAAATGGGGAGGAGAAACAAGGCCCGCCATGTCATTTTACGAAGCTTTCTTCACTAAATTTTCATGTTCATCGTTATTTTTTCCATTTATAATGGATGTTTGACGCCATCAGGCCATGATGTGATTACAATTCAAGACTAGTAGTAGCTTTCTAGGATGGAGAAATGCGTGTGTGTGTGAGAGCCCATCCCATAAATGTTAACGGAGGAATTTTGTGGTGGAAGGATATCTTCTCTCCGAGAAAGAAAAAGATGAATCGGGAGAAACACGTTTTCCGGAGATGTGCATGCATTCCACTTTTCTCATCAGTCAGTCAGCCACTGTGCATTGCATTTATGCATGAGGGTCTTATCAAATATAGTGGAAAATCATCATACAAAAACCATTAAATGCTAAATGGTGAAACGTTTGCCAAACCGCTTCCTGCTTGTAATCCCGCCTCAAAATGAATGTACATTTTTGCATATGGTGCGGCGGCTGTTCATGACCTCAACAATTACATATCGCCTGACCTAGTGGGTTCTTGTCTTGACGATTAATGTTTCACAGACACGAAGTGGACGTAAATTCCAAGTGGCGTTTCAGGAAAATGACGTGAGCCGTCTGTACTTTTTTATATTTAAAACGGGTGAAAAATAAGCATACGTATGGGCTATTCAGAGCTCTTTTGAATAACTTAGGGAGCCATCATGGATCTCAATTTCTGGAACAAGTATATACGCTCCAGCTTCTTCAACATTGCGGAGAAAACTTAAAAAAGGTTCAGGTTAAAAACTTGAAAGTTGGAAAATGTGTCATGTACCTTGTGTGTGTGCCCGATATTTAGGCAATTGTGTGCGCTCTGCGCTTTCACGCTCGCCAGCTTATTTATGGTGGTTCACGACATGCGAAAAACTACATGAAAGGCATGAAGAGTAGAAAATTGCTAATGTCCTAGACAAGAATCGGATAAACGGCTCCCCTGAGACTTCGAGAGACTCCGTGAGCACAAAAGAATAAAAAAAGTGACTCACACTGAAAGGAAGCAGCCACGCCAATTTGCAAAAGTGTATACATTATACATATAAACGTTCATGTGAGCACATGAAAAAAATATCAGTTTTTTGTTTGCAAGTGATGCACTAGTGGCAAAAGCAATATGCGATATTGGGGTAAATGTGGAAGCCATAATATATTACCCCAAACCTTTTTTATATAAAAATAAAACTTCGTTTGTGTATAACCAACCTTTTTCGACTGAGTAGGTTGTGATTCGTGACAATTATTTGTGAACTTAAATTTTTTTAGTTTTGTTCATACTCTCTCTCCCTCGCTCAAAACTCATTAATTGTGCGAGAGACAAAGGAGCGCAACTGAGTTCATTGCAAATCCGATTTTGTGAAAACTTTTTTTTGTACTTTCGATGTGAGAGTCTCAAACTTGCACTCCTTTCCAGGGAAATGTAAATAACCAGAGCGAGTAGAAAACGCGTGATAAAGTACCCCCATGTTCGTTGAGAAAGTTTGGAGAAAACTTGAATGAAAGCTCTTGTGCACGTTTTTTCTTCTATTGATTAATTTAGTATCTGATGTTAAATCTAATTTTTAAAGGAATCCTTCATTTTCCAACATCATGTTCTCGACTTACTTTCACTCCTTGTGTCAAGTCCACTTTCAGCACGGTGCCGTCATACAACCAATTCATGTCATAATCTTTGGATAAGTTATGTGATTGATGATTATATTCGGAGAAAAATGTATGTAATGTGGGATACTAAGCTGGATTTAGTGTTCAAATTTATACTCTTTATATTTCATAAAAGGCTATAGCTATTCTATAAGTCACAATTTTGGAAAGAAGGCACTCTAGCGATGGATAGCACGAATCAAATTTTAATATTTCGAGATGAACTCATATATCCTTTGTGTGCTCAGCCTGTTGTGAACGTGCATTTTATTGTCGGATTTGCTCTAGGGTATCCCATCTCCACGTCTCCGTCTTTGCGTCAGAATCACTTTCAGTTGAAACGGGAACAGTAGTAATTTCTTTGACAGTTTTCCGAAATTGGAATAACATATTTTTGTTCCCAAGCTTGGCTTTTACTTCTCATATTGTGTTTGGCCTTTATATACGTACTAACTACATACATGTGTCTATATTTGGATATTGCACGGCAATAGAACAAAATGGAAAATTGTTGTGTTCATGTTATGCTTTCCTTTGCAACCTAGAGCCTAATAGCACTAGCGACAACGTATTCCACTTTAGCCACAGATGCGCCCATCTTCCCAGTTGAATTTTAGGGGACGGAGCGAAGTGCTCAAGAAATTGACAATTTTTTGAAAGTTACTCCATTAAAATTTGATTTAGTGAATTCAATATGGGAAACTATTTCCGCAACCAATGCTCAAGACACGTTTTATCGAATTTAACCAAGTTTAGTTTCCCTTGTACTACACTGGTCCATATCATTTCCCTTCTCATATGAACCGACGGCAGGGCAAACAAGCAAGTCTGAGACGGAATCCAATTTGTGCGTATGTATATCACTTTGGTATATACCACAAACCACAAGAATAGCAATCCTGAAAATGCATAAAAATATGCTCTAGCAAATATGGAAGCACTCGATATTGTGACTTTGTCCTACAACAGGTGTGGTTACATATGTGGTTTCATTTTTCCCTGTGGATTGCTACAAATCTTGTAAATCGAGCAAGAAGCCTGTAGGGTTGAAATTGAATTTTTCCCCATAACTTGATTCCCAGTTGAAATGGGTATTACCCACATATGCGTTTACCTACACACATGGTGTAAGTATATATTCGAGTATATAGCCCGCTTTTTTCTATAACGTAACAGTTGAAAGTCCTTGGTAGTTGTAGGATCTGTCCACGTAAAACATCCTCTCTGGAGTCTCAGCTCTCAAAAGTATTTATCGTTTCGTCCGTGAATTTATCCTGAAAATTCAGATATTGATGACAGGAGAACGTGATATTTTGTAACAGGATCGGTAGAATTGTGTGTGTGTGCACGTTCGGTTTGCCTCAGGTGCATCCCTTCGACTGTAACAAATTACTCGTCGGTTAGCAAGTGAAATTGAAGATTCTTCCAAAAAATTCTCTACTCTAAAGGTATTGTTTCAGAATTCAGAGAAAACAGGTTGTCTATATATGGCAACTGGATCGAAGCCAGACTTGTTTAAACCTCCCTTTCCAAAGAGCACAGATGAAATACTCCTGAAATAAACCCCATTTTAAAGAGAGGAAACGAGGAGACTACAAAAAGCAAATTATTTGCCTAATTTCCCGACTTTTGAACAAAAAGCCCTATTATTCTTTTATAACTGATTGAAACGAGCAGAGGAGAACGGCGTACTCTTGTTCTGATTATTGTTCTTTATTTCATGCCAGTGGGGTTCTAATCAGTTGACTTCCTTCCGTTCCTTCTTCAATCTGTACACAATGGTACGGGCGGAATAAAGCATCAGTATGCGTACCAATATACAATATTATACTGCCATACTAAGGTTTCTCGAATTATCCACAGACAGCAAAATTTCGTCTTATGAATTATCAGGAAAAACAGAGACTCGGGCTTCCTGCTGCTTTCACTCTCCACCTTTTTTCGGTCCTTCTTTCCCAACTTCCCAAACATCTTGTAGCTTCTGCGTCGAAAATCAAAAAAGGACCTGCAAAGGTCCAAAAGTATAATTACGATGAATGGCGAACAATTCATATATCTAATCTAGCTCTTGCCATCGACAGAAATATATATTGTAGTCTGGTTTCACATGTCTTTTGCGCCTATTTCTTCGCTGTAGAAAAAGAAGAAGGTAGCTTGATGCCTTGATGGTAATGTTCAATTAATGATGATGATGATGATGACGAAACTCTAATAACATGGATTAAGATCCTTTGAAGGGGATTTCCTTTTATTCTTCCCTTCCTTTCCTGTGATATCATATGATATATAGAGGCACACGAAAAGCTAGCTCATAAACCTTCCTTTTATTTATACGTACTGTTTTACGTCCTTCACTATATCACTCAGGAGAACAGGAGAGAAGTGTATATGTTTTCTTCAATCCACCAACAAATATCTGGTTTGCTCATAGCCTCATTTCCTTTCACTCCGGAGCTCGAGCCTGTTTTCATATTGTATTACATTTGTGGAGACATACACAAGAGGGAGAGGAAGAAGGACTAATATCTCCCTACAATCCACTCTGTATTATGTCTTTGAATTAAACATCATGTAAGAAATTGGTTCTTTTGTATTCCAAGCCTGACTCATTGAAATAGCTGCTTGAAATCTTTATGCTTTTTCTCAGACTGTTAGGTGCTCTACTCTCGCCATTCCACATCGCTCTCGTATCATTTCTCTTTCTCTCACTCTCTCTCTCTCTCTCTGCCGTATACCCGCCTTTTTCCACACACACACACACACACTACTTTCGTATGTGCTCCTTGTCGTCGCTTCCCATTATGCGCATCTTACCCTCACAATGATACGGGGTTCTCTCTCCCTTCTAAAAAGTCATCAAGATGAAGAAAATGAGGTAACGTTATCATCAGCTCATTCATAGAGTCAGCTAAGTACTCACGAATTTAATTTAGTGGAGCTAGAGCTCTATATAGAGCTCTGCCTAGCTCTCTTCCGCACAAGTAGACAAGCCATAGTACAAGCAAACAACTTCGCAACTTTCTCCTTCTCTATTCTTCCTCACTCTCGTCTCTGCTGTCCGTCCCTGTCTGCAAACTCACCAGCTTCAGTCATAACATTTGTACATCATGGTGGCAGATGACACAAATGAGTGGAGATCCCCTGTCGTGTCTTCATTTTCTTTTCAGTTGCAGCTTCAAAATTGCACACACTTATCCAGAGCTTTCAATTTACCTCATGGTTATGATGAGATTAGGAGATTTTCTCTGCCTCCTCCACCTCATTTTTTTATCCTCGAAAAAAGATCTTGACTTCATAAAGAGAAAGTTTGAGAAATGAGCAGTTCTGACGCAGGTCAAATTTGGCGAGAGGATTGAAATAAATTGAAAGTGCTACTTTCTTTATGGACTAATAACACAAAAGTCCACATATTTTATATATACCTACATATACATGCAGGTATGCAATGCCAAAGGAATACACAGTTGCCAATATGAAGTCACTATTGGAATAGCGAACAATAAATCTTAACTTATTTTGTACATATTACGTATATACATTTTTCCGTTTTTATCTCATCAACAATTGAGACATTCAGATTTTTTTCGCAGTAAAACTTTTCTTTCGCAACATGTATAATCCTATATAGCTTTTAGCTATTTCCGGAGGAAGAAAAGTGACATTCAGAGAGGGCGAAAGGAAACAGGTAGCCCATCATCAAATATGTCCACTTTTCTCCAGAGAAAGAAGAAACTTAACAAGATTTAACTTAAGTGTCTTTCACAAGATTTAGGAATGAATATACTTTCTCTCCATGTTCGTCGCCAACCCATTCTCACCTTTTCCTTGAGAGTTTCATGGGCACACTCACTCAGACAGAGAGCGAAAATTGCTAAAACTGTGTGTGTGTGTGTGGCTGGCTCCTAAAAGGAAAAAAAAAGTTGCAATAAACACATAATACGATTTACGTAAGTTTTTTCTCTCGAAGTCACCGGAAAATCTCGTGATATTTAATAATACGGAATAGGAATGGTGTAGGACGTAGACGAGAGCTTCCTCCCCTGAGTACTCTTTATATTCGTTTGTATGGCTGGCACACGCCGTCAGGTGAAAACTGAGGAAGAAGAAGGGCAGTCCCAGGGATATCTAAACAACTCTCACGTCCGCTTCATAAAACTCTTGGCGTGGCAATTCCATAATGCATGGCAAAAATGTACGAGTAATGTACTTATATTTTATGTTGTGTGTTCTGCATATTGTATGATTTTCTATCAGAAGAAAGTGTTTTAGAATCCACTTTCTTGTATTCTGATAAAGGGCCCTTGGCTTTTCATGCAATTTTACCTTACCTTCTTCCCAGGAAAAAAAATTGAAGTATAATGAAGAAAGTACTAATACGTCAAGGCAGGTATTTGTAGGGGACCTATATAGAATCTATGTAATTTCTTACATGACACTGTGGAAGTTCAGTACTAAGTTTTTTTTATTAAACATGCCTGAATGCTGTTGTAGCGCGTAAATAGCGTTTTCCAGAAAGGATATGTTTGTTGGGGGAAAGCGTTTTGTGCTATAAATTATATACAATGTACATAATATACCACCACTACCCCACTTAGAATGCTTCTTTATTTTTTAGATCATTATTCCACACAGCTTTCCACTACTTTTTTCCCCTGGATCAGCCAACAACTTTTGAGAAGAAAGTTTTCCACCTCTCCTAAAAACTACTTTCATTTATTCTATCCGCATTAATTTGTTTTCTCCTCGATGACTATCAGGTAGAAATGGCAGTTGCCATCATATATACATACACACGCGACCTGAATATGCTGACAACGTTTAGCATACAAAAACGTCACTTGGCCCTCTGGAAGAAGGAGCACAACATACAGCTCATCCTTTTCGCTTTTACAGTCTCATTATCATCTTGTTTTTATTACGGTGCAGTGAAGGGGCACAAGAGACCTGGGCGGGTGAGAGGAGACGATGAGCTCACATGTTTTGTGCGAAAAGCGGTGGAGAAACAGCGACAGGAAATAAAGGTATGCAAATGAACATTATTTGTGGCTCCAAAAAACTGCCTTGATGATGATGAATATCTCTCTGTTCTCGTCTGCCTGTCTCTACCAGAGAATACCACAGTGTGTGTGGTACTGTGGTAGTGGTGTGATGTCTTGCTTATCATTTGCATAACTTTAAGAAACGTAAGTGGCCAAAAAAGTTTAAAAAATAATAAAACACCTCTAAACTTTCAGCCTGAGACATTCCCTGATTATCTCGCTCAAATATGCGTTATCCTCGCAAAACCTGTCATCGCAGAACAGAAGAGGGAGAAAGATGAAAGGGGAATGTCGTGTGTAGGCGAGTGCTGCTCTATATTCAATTGTTGACAAAAAATTATGCTAAATTTAAGAAACTTTTTCTGGCACACAAGGGAAACTTTATTATTATCTATCGCAAAAGCTAAGTCTTATCAGGTTATGATTGCTTGGAGCTTCCTGAACCATATGAGGCTTTTAGTACGAAGATAAAAAGTTTTCCAAGAACAGTGTTTCCCAGGATTGAGATTAAAAGGTACAGGTACAGGATGTGAAGTTATTTTTATGGTCTACAATCTACATAAAATATTTCGTAATTAGTCCGTTCTTCTTCCCTTTGGAAACTTGGAAAGCAACTTTTCTAATAACATATTCTTAATGTTCGTATGTGCACGACAAAATGCAATGTCAATCACTCGCACCGTTCATCGGCAGATTGACAAGTTGTGGCATCCGACCATTATCTTTTTCTTAATTGGAATCATATTTGAGTAAAATGCGCGTGTGTTGTGGACCAGAAACCTTCGCCTCTCAACCTCAACCAACTTTTTCAACGATTTCGAAGGTTTCAATAATGACAGCTCAAGGAACTAGATGCATACGTAATATGAAGTATGATTTGTTATTGACCTAATGCACATGTCTATCACAGAGTATAAGCATGCCAATCCTCAATGTAAATGTATGTATATAGAATTGCGTCGTTATATAGGGTGTCAAACTGGGGTTTACTGTGAGAGACAGCTCTAATCCACATACTTCCTCTTGCTAAACTTTTCATATTGTAATACCGCTGTTTTCATTTCCCCTTGATCTTGTTTCGGATACCTGCTGTTGTCGTCTGAGTCCAATTTCCAGTCTCGTAGTTTTTGGCCCGGGTTTCATTGAAAAGTTTGGAAAATTTCTCCTTTATCATAGTTTTGTATCAAACGATACATTTTCACATACACACAAATATTTTTTATGGATTTTAAGGTTTATATTGAGGTTGAGGCATGGCACGTAGGGCGTTTCTTATCTTTATGCTAGTTACTTTTTATCGATGAATGTATACAAGTGATAGAGCAAAGGCCACTTCTCATAAGAGTTAAGCAGCTTTCAGAATCGGAATGAAGAATCATTACACGTGGAATGGGAGTGTATCTTTAGGCAGTAATGAGCCTAAATACAGGTCCGGCTCAAGGTCCAGAAAATCTAGTACTGTCTTCTGTCAAGGTTCCCAAGTCGAGTTTGCTTAATCATCGATTCATTGCTAAAATAAAATAAGCTGTAGGTAAAAGTTGCACTCATATTCACGGTTCCAGGGCATAATCCTGATGTGACACAATACGAATTGAGACTGGAAGCGACTGTTCATAACGAACTGGAAAAACGTGGACGGTACTTCCTACTTTCCATGAGCTAAGATGTCGCAATCTCGCAATCCTTCCTTTCCTTGGATCCCGCTCGTTACACAAGTATTACATTATCCCATGCTGCTTCTGCATATTTGCGCATAAGTCCTTCTTCTAGAGGTTAAGTCGGTTGCAAATTTAGCGAATGGTAGGATAGGGATTTCATCTGCATTCGTATGTTTTCTGAAAAAGGAAGGACGAGGACTTTGCACACTTTTAGGATTCTCTCTTCGTGGTTGACAGTTTAAAAAATTATTATTCTCAGTAGGATAGCTTGGTTATGCAACAGGATATACACGAGTATATATATAGAAGCCCCTCCAGAATAAAACTTCATTTTAGGCTCACGTTCGTAAGTTGAAGACAATTTTTTTCCACGTAGCAAAAAGATTTCATATCAGAGAGGAGGAAGCAACATTTACATCCGTTATACCCGTGTTAGAAGATATGTGGACTAATGAAATTTTCATTTTACTTAACAAGGCGGAATGAAAGTAAAATGGATGTGAAATGGTGCGGGTTTTGCAAAATGCAGCGAAGGGGGCGGTGGTGGTGACAGTGTGGAGAGTGGAGTTAAAAGCAAAATCAGAGAGATAGTAGACCGGTTGAAGGGAGTGAGAAAAGAGAGAGTGGTAATGAGAAAGTGAATCAAATTTTCTCATGACATTTTCAATGTACATCTATGGCAGTACAGTGAACAACTTTCACCAAAGCACAGCAAAAAAAACTTTTGGACGACTATAATACGATATATATTCATGTATGTTGAAGAAGATTCTTTGACTTACAAATTGTTGCTGGAGCACTATGCTGCAGTAAAAGTCTCTCTGTCTGGAAGTGGTAAGTGGGAACAGCGAAGGTCTGCTGCTTATCATTTTCATATAAGCACTGACACGGCAGCCCGCTGACTGGTGAGTTAGTGGAGAAGTATGGCCGGTGATATCTGTTCTTTCGGCAAGCTCTTTTTGGCTGGATATTGCAATCTGGTGTGTTCTTTGATCCACACATTCAGGTTGTACAAGATGGTCATAAATCTGTCAACAAGGAACTGTTGAGATAGATAAATGAGTGGGAGGAAGAAGCTATGTGTTCACACACAGGAAGGCATTAGCGTTGTGTTTCTATTTGTACTACGCACACCACACCACCATCTCCCTCCCCCAAGTACTTTCTCATATAATGCGTAGTAGTACAGATAATCGAGCAGAACGGAGCGTGAAAGGGGAAGGACACACACGTCGTACACAATCTCAAAGCCAATTTATCCAACTGTTATTGCTATTGCTTACTTATTAGCAGCACTTGAACAAACAGAGAAAGTACCAGAAAGTTGCTCTGCGAATATGATGCCTGTTGTAAACAGTATTTGTGGTAGAACATGTTTGCCAAACATGATTGTCTAGTTTATACCGTACATATACGAGATACATTATGCTAACCGGCCATAATTAATGTAGATGAAAATGCAATCGCAGCATGTATCCCATGACTAATGACGTGTAAAAGGAATGATTTGATTTATGCGTGAACATTTTATCTGCTCCTGTTGTCCCTATATTTTGTGCCGAGATCTTTTGTGAAACTGAAACGAGACTTTTTGAAAAGTTAGAGGATTGAAATGATGAACGTAACGTACCTATATGACCATATCGTTTTCGCTGTAAGAGTAGGCATATATGCTTACTCACAGTTCACGTCTTCTGAACACAGCAGACTTGTGAAGTTTTACTTTGATCATATATTTAACGGTGCTTAAATTGCAAGTTTGTCCTTGTGGCTCCTTTCACACTTCTTCTCGCATGCAGAACATAAGAAATGTGAAATACTAAAACCTTAATAATTTCTCCTCCAACCAAAATGAAAGCATAAAGGTAATACATTTTGGGTGAAATGCTCTGGTTTTACATAAAGGATGGCCCAAAGTAAGCCAATAAAGTAGTATTATTATATAAACTTTGCAGGTTGCCATTCTCGAAATGCAAATTTTTTCGAGGAATACATTTTGTGGAAATGTTCACGTTCATAGTTTAAAATAAGCATATCTGGGCCAAGAATCACATTTTCCTCGCAATGCGGTTCAGTTTCCTTATTTACGGCGTAATTTCGTAGGAGGATATACATTCAAAAAAATGTGCTACTTGACTGTAACTTGACAGTTTAATGACTGAGTGTATAGCACAGGTCGAAATAAAGTCCCTCAATCTCAATGTATGAAAATCCACTGAAATTTACTGTATAACGTATTTTCCTTTTTCTGTATTTCAGCTTGTTTTCTGACCTGCGGAGCGTGGCTGGGACAACTTTAATGAATTTATTGGCATCTCTCTTCTTAACACAGCTGCTATACGTTGTCGGAGCTGGTGGAGTTCAGGTTTGTGTAAACCGTCATTTGTCTTTCCCTTTTTCTTGTTACAATATCGTGCCCGTGTATAACCTTGTATTTTAGTATACATAAAGCGCGTATCGAGATGGTAGGGAAAAGATTTATGGACCTTTCTCTCCCTACTTTTATGTTTACCATAAGCAGATTCAAAAAACAAGAGAATTTTCTCCGAGCAAAAACTTGCTCTCTCTCTCTCTCCTCATTATTTCCCATAGTTTGATAACAATTCCACTCTAAAAAAGCGAACTTTTCTCCAGATCGTTCAGGCCGGGTTCTCTCTCACTTTCGCTTCGAGGGACGTTTGCTTGCCCAACTTTCACAACTCATACGATTCATCATTTAGTCGTAATTCAACTAAAAACAAAGATTTCCTGGAGAAAATACACTAAAGTAGAAATATAATATACTCTCACACACTTTATTTTCTCACTTTTTACATCCTTTTGTGTCATATTTTTTCTTCTTATTTGACACCCTCGCCTCCCTCTTCGCATATTGTCCGTATCTCGCACTCTTGCTTGCTCCACACGACGCCAAATTCTCGATGTAGTCATGCATGCATGAATCATTGAATAAAAAGTTATATATATTTCTCTCGTGGTGGTATAAGAATCCTAACAAGTCAAAAGTGAAAAGTAAATATTGAGCTGGAAGAGGAACGGAAGGAAACTTTTTCCATTTTCAATGGGGAAAGCGGAGAGCGCTCTCCCTCCTTCCATTCAGAAGCTGCCACCACGCTCCCGCTGCCGATGATATGCACTTTAATAATATGCGAAAAAACGTACGCTTCTCTACAAGTGGACTCAAAGTAAATAAGTTCAATATTGAGATTTAGAGCGCGTGTTTTTAGGCTGCTATCATAGTCAACATGGCATGTTTCCTCGAATTGCTGAGTAGTTGAACCCCGCTTTTTTGCATATATGCATAAAGCTAACTTCACCTTATATGCCCATTTTGACAAGTATTCCATATATTCTTACTTATGCGACAGTGCTCTGCACAAAGATCCTTTATATTCCAGAAAAAAACAAAGCGATCGGTCCAAATTCCGTTGTAGGCAAAAAAAGTAATATGAGGGTGAAGAGTCCACTGGATTGGAAATAGTATCACTTTCCCCTTTTGTGTTTCAATAAAATTCCTTTTTTTGAGTGATACATTTTTTCAACGAATTGTGACTATGTAATTGAGATACGAATGTTAAGCCACAGCTCATCCATTTATTCATTAGCTGGAATCCATTAGAGAAGAATATATGTCACACGAAAAAAATATCCCCTCTCAAACACCCAGTGGATGCGCTGTGTGAATATGCTTTTGTTTTAGCTTTGAAACTTTTTCACTCGCCTATTTTTAACAGTCCGAGTTTGTGATTAGTAATGAAGGGCTTGAAGTATAGCGCTCATCGCTCTTTGTTTTACGTAAGTAAGATAGTTTTAGAGTGGGCTCTTCAATCTGGCTTCCTTTTTCAAGCAAACTGTAGCAGACATTCTTTTCCCATGTTTCGTCATTCCTGGAGAAAATACGTCAACCACGAAGACCATAAAACCACTTTAGTGCCGTATATACCAATTACATCAACCCTATCCTATTCCTCTCACTATACTCACTCATCTTACTGCTCTCTGCCATGAAGATGATGATGATGGAGGAGCGATGTTACCGGTAAATGAAACACAAATTTCGCTCGAGGCTGCTTTGTTGCTTTCGCTAATGGATTCAAATTAAAATTCAAGGAGATTTCTAACTTCAACGTGACGATGAAAAAATGCCAGCTTATACGCTCGTCTCGTCAGTGTTATTATCATCATAACATGAAACTATGTCTCCTATCTTTTTCCGCACTGATGAGGATGCTGGGTACAAAAGTATGCAATAGGTTATACAGTAGATTGTTGAGTTATGTGGAAATTCCAACATTAACCTTAATCAACATACAAAGGCTTACGCAGCAGCACGAGTAATAAGTATGATGCTAAAGAATTCTCAGCGAAAATTGAATTAAATTGTGAACACGGCCGAAGTAGCAGAGCTTTCAAGTGATGCATTTTTTGCGTTCCATATCCGCGATAAGAGTATTATTACACAACATCCTTATACGACCTGCTGTCATTGTTCATTTGCTCATCTTCATCAGTTGTTCGCAGAAGCCTCACTTTCATCCCAAATGCTTCTCCTTTTCCTACAGAAAGTGTTGTGATGTTATCAATCTTCATAAACCTTCCTCGTAACGCTACATAAAAAGCCTTTAGAGTGTTTAGAGTAAGCAATTAAATGTTAATGTTGCAAATTTGAAAATAAACGGAGCATATGCGTGCATAACTGAGAGGTAACAAGGCAAGTAATCCGAAGAGAGGAAGTTAGTGTGCGAAAAACTTGTTATACGTATTAGATATACTTTTTAGGTGTGATAGAAATATACGATATATAGGCAACTCTTCCATTCCATCACATCAACTATCATTACCCCTCAAAACAAACCATATTCAACAGACGTGAAGTGAAATAGGACATCCCGAGTCAACAACCAGAGCCAAGGCCTAAAGTACATAGATGGCTTTTTTTTCTCTTCCCCTTTCTTCGCTCTTGTCTTAAGAGAAATAAAGTACTTAATCCAAGAAGATGGAGTAGTATAAAGGATGTTAGATGCCATGCCGTGAAATTGGGTAAGATGAGGGGTAACAGCAATAATGCCTTCTTTCCTTTATTCTCCCATCCATACCCAGGGTAGTAGCAGCAGTCAGGTTCCATTAAATAAGAAAATAAGAACAAGAAGGCACTTATTATATCCTCCTCCTCCTCCTCATCTTCTCATTTTCCTTGTGTAAAAGGTAGCAAGGATATAGATGAGGTACGTAATAATAAAAGGATTGTACTTACACACACGACTTTACTCCAATCTCGAAGAAAATTCTGCACTTTCCCTCACACACAGTTTGTAGTATATAGAGACTACAAATATACATTATGCTCTATCGCTTAAAAGCGGCTTGAGTCTTGCGAATGAGTTATATACGAACATAATAAGTGAAGGCAGGAGAGAAAATATATTCCTTGAGGCGAGGAGACGTTCCTTCACGTTTCTTTCTCCCTTTATACTTGGTTAAAGCAGACTATAGCTGACTGAGCGAAGATTGAGAGCCAGGTTCGCTGTCAGAGAATGATCGGTACCTTGAAAATCTTTGTATTGTTCACAAAGAACAGGATATCTTGCTTCTTTAGAAAACATCAAGAGCCAACGATCATGATAGCGCTTGCGAAGACGTCAAATTTTCCTCTCTCTCCTCCAATACAATGGGGAAACATAGTTCCTTGTTCCTTTCAGTTGCCATTTGCCATTAGAGGGTTATTCCGATTCCGTTGAAAAAGCGAGCACACATGTGAGAAAAAGGTTGGAAAATGCATTCGAATTGAATGAGTGGAGAGCGTTAATAGTGGACGCGTTGAAAATCACAATGCTTTCCCTTAAATACAAGTGCATAAATATTTAATTCTTTTTGCTCCCAAAAAGAGTAGTCTCTCCAGGATATCCTATCAAATGGTCATTATGGAAAATAATGTGATATTGATGGATACGCGGTGAAAGCAGAAATGAATTCTTCATCTTGCTCTCTCCATTCCATGAAATGCTCGTTGGAACACAACAAAGAATGCTGCCTTTGTTAGAAGCATGTACTTCCGTATTTTAGAAAATGTGGTTGATGAAATACTTCGGCGCTTTTAACTTCAACTCAATAATTTTCTCGCAACAATGGAAGAAATTAGATTAATACTTTGGTATAATATCTATAAATACCAACAGAGTTAACATGGTGTGGTCTGGTCATCAGTTGTTTAACTAAGGATTTTGATCCACTTTGCAGATTCAGAACGTGCAGAAACAGCTTGCTTTTGTGACGTATCTTTATAGTAAATTTCGACGCAAGGCTTACAAAACCTCAAGGCTTACAAAAATCTCAAGGCTTTTGCTTTTGTATGTACGTACGTATTGTATTGCCATAATTAATTTTACTCTGGTAAGTTTGAAGTTATCTCAAGGGCAAAATGACTGAAGATGGAAAGTCAAAATGATTTTTACATCGTTACGGTCTGAATTTACAAAGGAGATGTTGAGATATTAAACATTGCATTTAATGAGTAAAATGCTAGCACTGATCCTGTTCTTGACAATGGCTGTATTTCCTTAGATTCTTAAAGACATAAAAAACCTGTACATTCGCTGTACAAACACAATGGTTCTTTTCTTTTTAGTTCAACAGCCTCATTTGAACAGGGACTCCTCTGTATGAAGGAAAGTATATTATTTTTCTAAAGCATTTTGAAAGGCTGTTCCAAACTTCGAACCAACCGCAAACTTCAGAACAATGGATAGAACAAAAGGAAATCAACGTCTTCTGGCTGTGTGAAATGTGACATTGGACAAGTTCATTTTTCCGTGTGGAGTATACATTCCGCTGTCACATCCTCCATGGAAGTGACATTGCTAAACATCTCCTCAGTTTCTGTTGATGTCACAGCGTGGGCTATATAAAGACATAAAGTAGTAATAATTATTTTCTGAGCTTCTGATCCCTTCATCCTCGAAATGGAAAAATGCTGTCTCTCACAAATTATGACTTGAGATTCCTCCAACGTTTCAACTTTTCCCTCGAAGTCATTAACTCAAATCATCTGTCTGAAATTTCGGTCTAGACGAGACAAAACTACCAACTCTGCAAATCTTAAAATGACTCAAGTCAGCAGGAACCTCAAATTCAACTTGTATGTATGTATTTTTGTATCAAGAAAGGAGAAAGACTTTATTATATAACAACATACTAGCATGTGCCATATAGTGCCTCTCGCCTCCGCTATTCGTAGTATTTAATAGATTGGTTGTTGTTTGACCTTGCCCTTACAAAGCAAGCAATTAAAATTCCGCTACTAGCGGACAGATGATTTTGAGTGAATTTTCGTACATGATACTCCTGCTCTGCATTTTGCTGTAGTTTGGTTATGGGTTTATGTCATGTCTCACGGAGTGTGAATTGCTTTCATGGGCAACCCATGAAACTATGCAATGGATCCCACAGAGAGCCACTTTAATCATGAAATAGTTGTCTGCAGAGAGAGGAATGAAAGCACCATGTAAAACATATAGTATAATCACCGATACATTCACTACACCCCAGTTCCCACATCGCTAAATTGTATATAAACAAAAGCCGTAAACAACTCTGTCATGCTTCCTTCCCCTCTCTCTCTCTCCTGTGTACTCACACAAATGTCTACATCTGCAACAGATGTAGCGCAACTCCACGCTATGAACACAGTCGTGGTATTGGTTTCCAGATGTGAGAATTTCCTAATGTGATGAAATAGGAAGTTAAGAAATGCACTAGGCATTACACTCGAAGAACTTGAGAAATGATGACCTCCATTTGCCAAACAACACATGCCAGCGTTTCAGCTAAAGAAAATGGCTATGACGCTTGCTGTATTCTTTATTGGAAGACATGAGGTTTTCGTAAGTGAGCAGCTTTTGTTTTCATTTTCATCCCCCTCCAGCAAGCATTGGAGTACTCCAGCAAGTGTAATAAATGTATGCAGTATGTGTGTTTTTTAATGTTTACAAGCTGGAAAGCCCTGCCGGGCGCACTATGCTTTCACTGTAGACGGATGAAGCGTGACATTTTCACGGTGAAAATCCTACTCTACCCCTCTTCGCATATCAACTTACCACTTGAGCATTTTACTTCTCTCTTTTGGCTAAAAGCATTAAAATAATGAAAGCGTGTGCGTTTCTCCTTACTATTCACTCTATAACATATAGACTTAGACGCGAGCAAAAACTTTGTTTGATCACGTTGTAAATACATTCTGCTGCTTTCTCTCTTCCTACTGTTTTGGTTTTATCACGACGAGTACAATAAAGGAAACGAAGATTTGGATTTGTCTTGACGGAACGAATTCCCCAAACAATTGTGGCATTGTCCATTTCGTCCTGCTGGCATGGCTTGGCCTCAAGTCGCCTCTACAGTTTGCACTCTTGCATTGTAGGTAGGAGTCGTAGTAGGAAAGAGGACGTGCGAGCGGTGGTGTGGTAGTGTGATGTGATGTGAATGGACGACAAATATAGCAACAGGAATTAAGCTAACAACAAAGGCTTCCGGTTACAAGGCCAAGTGGATAGAATTTACGGTTGCCAATATAAGTGGAAATTGGTCCGTGCGGGCTTTACAATATATAAAAGTCACCGTGGTGTATGAACCTTTACTTTAGCCGATGGAGAAGCTACAAAAATTGCAACATTAAGAAATGAAATACAAAGGAAAAAAATGGTATATGAAAATGTGTTGTGTGCACAACATACTATACTTGTGTGCTTTTACTATGCACAATGAATTTGCCAACAACTGGCCAGCACTCACCACACTGCCAGCCAGTCTTCATCAAAAGCAAACATCTTAATGCGAAAGTACACGCCACAAAGTTAGAGAGAGAAAGAGAAAATGGGTTACGACAGCGCGGCACTTTCACTTTCCTCATCTTCTGTATTAACAGAAATATATGTGAAGAACGAGGAAAAAATAAAAGGAAAAGAATGCCATTATTCCAGTTTCATTCATCCATTCAGTTAGACTGACCGTGATTCACGGAGAGAGGCAAAGAACAAAGACGGGGAAAAAGGAAGACCAAAAGGCTTGGAAAACTTTCCTTTTTCTCTCTCTCCGAGATTGTCTCTCCACAAAAGCTTCAGGTTTTACTTTTACTAGCAACCGAGCACCATTTAATCCCTGTGTTTATGCTAAAAGGAAGGGGAAAACAAGGGAGAGCCTCACACAGAAATTCGAAGTGTTCTTACATCTAATGCAGTTTTGAGTCTGTCGGAAAATGAAGAGACGACGACGCAAACCAAGAAATAAGCAGCTTCCACGATCCCACTTGGTGTGAATATGTACATGCCTATTTACTTGTTTTTAGACTCCTTTTTCGTCGTAGTAAAATGCTTTTACGTTGAAAAGTTAGTGCTTGGTGTACTTTTCAATTCACACGGCTTTAAAAAGGTTGTTTCTTCGCACTTGGCAATTTTATGTAGATATATCCTCTGGTTTTCCCTTGGACGGGGGAGATCCAGATAATCCCGGTGGTAAACCTCGTTGGGGAACGATGTGGCGTAAAATAACGGGAAAATATACCAAATAAGTAAGGGTATAATGGAGGAATGCAGTGTTTCACTTCACATGCTTTCCCTTCAGCTGGTAAACTTTTATTTGAATTTTTGTCAACAGTTTTCTTTCCTCAGACTCGTAAAGTGAAACAACTCTCCGCATTTGTTCGCAGTGGGAATTCTCATTGAGAGAGAGAGAGATGTAGGCGAATGACACATGCATGCAGAATACGAGTTGGTACTCCATTTGTTTCGTGGTCGTACGCCTCTCTCGTAGCTCTCTCCTTGCTTTGCTTCGTTAGAATAGCACAGTTATTGAAGAAGATATGGACTTTTGAGGAATCCCTTCGAAACTTTTCTCATTCAGTGACGGGATTTTTTTATTCTCACAAGAGACGACAGCATTTTACCCAATGAACTTCTTCCCAATGCAATATTCTATAAAGTGTGGTAGTTTTACTTTTTAAGCATTAAAATTCCCTGTTGCAGTGTGCTTTTGGGCTCACATATTCATTTTAGTTGTAAGCTCAACATGAACGTGGTGGTGGGTTACATAAGAACTCAGACCAATTTGTGGACGGTTTAGCAAGGTCATATAGTGTAGAGAGAGAGAGTGGGTTGTTTTTGATTTTCTCAATTTTACAAGCTTTCATGGATCTTGACGTAGGATCTGTGGCTGTTGACTATTCAAACGTGTCGCATGTGGTAAAGATCATCTTAAGTTAACCCTCTCGCTATATATATTGCACTGATTGGGCATTAGTGCCTTGTGGCAACACACAAGTTGAAAAAGTATGGCCTTTCGCCTTTGGTATCTGGCCATCTGTCGTGAACTCAGAGAATAAGCAAATTTTCCTTCGGATAAACACGGGTAACCACTGTAGCAATCAGTTTTAGGTCTCTCTCTCTCTACTTCTTGCCCTTTTTGCGGTAGGCTGTTTTGCTGGTTTGGATCTGCTGGCTACAACCTATTTCCTTCCCCAATCCCTTTTAACAAAGAGAGGAAAACTTATTTTCATTCCTTGTGAGTTGCTTTCTTTTCCAGTGATTGCCATGTACCATTAACTTTCTCCACCAGAAATAGATGACAAGATACTTTCATCGATTGCACACTTTCTTTTCGTCACTTAAAGGAAAGAAAAGTTGACTTTTCCCATTTTTCTCGGAGCGGAAAGATGTTGAATAGTTTGTTTGCCTCTTGTGGCAACGCTTGGCACTTTAGAGATGGACCAAGTAAATTATTATTGGAATGTCCCTTGCGGTTACTGAAACTTGCTTATGCTTCTAACTACATATATATCCTCTCGCACGGAAACCACAGTACTTTCACAACATATATACTCGTGCACGTTAGGAAAAAACTTCATTGTGAAAGAACTGGGAAATAATGAACGTGCCAGATGTGAGATGAAAGTGTTAGATTGAAATGTTCTGTACTCAAGAGCTAAAGTGTTACTTTTCCCTGCAGAGTTTGAGCATTCTTAGAAAAGTGTACACACAATTCGCTACATATTTTTGTCCCATTCATTCCTCTTAATATCTTATCCCTGTCTGTGTTTGGATAGCATCGCATGAGACTATGTCATGAATTAGATGGTAAAAATCAGAAAAGATTGTGTCCTTCTTCGATGTATGCTTCATCATATCGCCTTTCTCAGCCATTTTCCAAAAAAGTTCTCATCTTTGGGGGGGGGAGATGTGTGCTTGTTATATAAGCTCCAAATACTCGAAGAAGTAGCAACAAGCTCTTCACGTTCCATTTGTCGAAAGGAAAAATGTTGCGCCCTTTGAAGTTTAATGATGCACAAGAGGCGACTCTCTTTTTCTCTCTCACACACACACTCTCTCTCTCTTTCGTCATATTTTTATTAGTTCCACCCAAAGAAAGATGCATTGAATGGAAAAATATATCTCAGCGTTACTCTTGTATCCCTGTACTCGAAAAACTAAATGCTTTTGCCATGACTCGAGGCTTAATGAAGCTTATCGGGACACACCACTGTTCACATGACTTCTTGAAAGCCCAGTTCCACATAACTCTTTCCCACTCGTCGTCTAATGCCTCTCCTGCTATGTATCACCCGGAGAAAATAAGGTGTCAAATAATGTCATATATACGATTTATTATTTTCTTCCTAAGTCCTCCTTTTCCGATAAGTTTGCAACTTTAGCCACTTTCCGTTTTTTTCCTTCATATAATTCCTTCCACATGATTCGAAGGGAATTCTAGGTTTTATATAAACATAAAAACAAATAGATTAGTAGTGAGAAAGACACATTTGGTCCACTAGTAAAAGGGAGTAGTTGAGGAAAAAGGAAACGAAGTGAAAACAGTGATCCATGGTCATTACTGGGAGAAGTGGAACGAGATAATGACCACTTTTTTTCTACCAAAAAAATCACTTTTTTTACGTTGTCTCTTTCAGGCTGCGGATCTTTGCGTGAGTCTCGCCCTGGCCCTTCATTACTCACGCTTGTCGGTTGTCTGCTGGCTCCTCGCAGCAACTCATGATCTCTACTACACCGTGAAGAATCAGATCGGATTAATTGACTGTCCACCACCGTCACTTTTGTCCAGCTTCCTCAAGTACTCTGTGCTGGGATGGGCTGTTCCAGCTGCACTACTCGGCGGAGCTATTTTCGTACAGGTACGTACGACGACATTCCATGTTCACAACGCTCTATTCTTTTAGAAACTTGAGGGGAGGTTGACATTACACGAGAATTTCATTTGAGAAAGAAATGTAAGAGGAGAAAATAATAAAGGAGTGCGGAAAAAACCTTCGACGTGTTGTACATATCGTGCGTATGTCGGCGTCATCAATAGTTTCACGCTCTCTAAAATGAACGAAGTATATAACTTGCTTGTGCGTAGTATTACTTACTTACTGGCAACATATGTACATAAAGCGTCATTCGACGAATTTACGTCGATGTCACTCACATCAGTCAGTGGAGAATGCCTGTCCCACTGACAATAGTTGATGAATGAGTTCTAGAATTTCACCCACAAAAAAGCTAACCGAGAACCAAATACTATGAGAGCTAAACTTAAGTATTCCACGCTACAGATACATATGTGAGGTTCCCTGTGAATCATACTATCAAAAAATCAAAGGAACATAAATGTAGTAATCCGATTTGTAAAACAAACCCAATTTTCAACAAAAACAGCATTTAATACTAAGAATGAAGGCCTGAAGACATCGAATTCGTAAATGGAAAGACTGACACTTTTTTAAAGCTTTTAGTTGAGGCTATAGGCTCGAATTTTCACAAGAGTTAAAATAGTTATATGAGATCTAAGGATTGGAGTGACACTTTTGTAAACGAGAATTGTAATGGGTTAGTGAAAGGCATTTAATTTGAGTGGCAGATGATATCCAGTGCAGAGTTTCCTGCAAAATCCTTATTAATGGAAAGCGACAGGCAATTAACTACTCGCATTTGCTTTTGTCACTTGGAAGAATTCAAGAACTATATGCTGAGTTGATAATAAATAGTACGCAATTATGAGATTCATCGTGAATTGTAGAAAATTTACAGCCGTCAACGTGTGGAGTCAATCGCTGATGCTGAAGAAGATAGTCCTGGGGAAAGTGTATTCTATTGCGTATTGTTAAGAATTAATAAAGGATAAACATCTCTCTGTCAAGGGCACAAATTGACATGAATTAGCATAAAACATTATTAGCTCGTTTAGAAATAATCAGAACTGGTGTTGTTGCATTAACTGGAAGCACTCTTACGATACAAGTCAATGAACCATGAGAAAAACAAGGGGAAATTCCGTTGTGTTGAACGTGATTAAGTAATTTGACAATGCAGCATGTTGTTTTTGTTTTTTCCAGAGTCACAATGGGGGAATTGGAGTCGTAACGGCCACCGAACTGAAGCCCCACAATTGTTGGTTTCCTTCGAATCAAACATTCTTTCTCACATTTTTAATACCATACTGGATTCTGCTGGCTGTAACCATTTATTACGTGGTACGGGCCGCAATCGCAATTCGAGTAGCTGCTGCATTCTGCGCGTCAAGAAAGGTATTGTGTTGATTTGATTAATGACTTTTTCACTTCTTTTCATTCGGAAACGTAAAAATAGTCTGACTTCCACCTGTCCTACTTCTCTTATACCCCAAAATCGGAAATATAGCAAGTCTTTCAATGTCAATATTTGGCAGAGAAAAATGCTCGGATTTCGAAACCAGAAAAGTCATGGGTTGGATTAGCTTTCGATTATTGGTTGATGAGGCAAATAATCACGTGAGATGAAGACTCATGTATACGCCATGCAGATACTTATGTGTTTGCAGTAAATTTTAATGGGAAAGACAACTTCAATGTGCCTATACAGCTGCAACTTTCACGTTGCGAGTGCAATATTGTGGGTAATTTAATGAGACATCTAAGTACATATTTGCACACGAATTATATACCTTTATCCACGAAAGTATGCCGATTTCACCACTTGTGTTTGGCGAAAGTGGGCGGAAGGATGAAAAGAAGGGAAATCCGGACAATTGCAACATTACATTTTTCCGCAACAATAAAATTGCTAGATGAACGAACGAACACTTGAGATGAAATAAATAGGCTGCATACTTTTCGTAGTTATTAGCTAATGCTGCATGTATGTGGTCAGGCATTCGTGCATTATGAAACTTGATATATAAATAATTGCTTATAAGGAGAGACACCAATGAGCAAATATTTTCGTTTCGAAATAGCCACACGAGATGAAACTCTAGACTTTCTTTCGTAGTTTTTCAGCTAGAAAGGCATACATTCTTATAGACTCATTATCATTTATGTTTATATGTATTCTTTCTGGTGAGTGTAGAACACACAGGGATTGGTAAACAAATAAACTGGTGCTCGTTTTGAACGAGACGGATTATGTGTCTTTATGTTTATGACATTTCCGCATACAATAGCAAACATTTCCGTGTGATTTCTTAAGGCAAACTGTAAAAACACTAGTTTGTAGAAAGTTTAATATGTCTATGTATCTGCTTCTCGGACTTCTTTCCACATTTTGATTTGCATCCGAACAGACACAGACACAATACCTAAGAATAGTAACGAGAACTTTGAATACATGTACTACTTATTCTCCCCCCCCCCTTTTATGTGAAAACGTAACGATAATGTTGTTCATATACATCCTGATAACGTAATATGGCAGACTATACCTTAAAACTACCAGATAAAGCTTCAGGACTAGGACCCATACCTCCGAAACAATAGTGAAGTACGTAAATTTGTTTCTACGATTATCACTTCTCCGCAACATTCTACATGTTGAAGACAGGTTTCGGAAGAGAGCTAAACCAAATAAAACTTTGCGACTTTTGAAACGTTCGGCTATTATTACATATGATGCGACAAAGAGATAAGTTGCTGTAGATGAAATTGCATGTTCTAAAAAAACTAGCGATATATAGCGCTTAGCGGTATTTTGATAACTAGCAACGATAGCTTAGATATATGGCTACAAGAAGAACAAGTGCGATTACGATTACCTGCTTGTCTTTCTCCAACAGAAAATTCTCGTTCTTTCTTCCTTCTTTCGAGATTTACACATGTACACATATACGAATGGGTATCATGATTACATGTGACTCACACGATATAGGCTCACGTAATAACGACAAGGAAGCAGGGTTGTGAGGGTTATGAGAGATAGAAAATAGGGAAAACGAAAACGAGAAGGAAGACCTAACTGGAAGCTCGAGTCATTTCCTTTCCGCCTCCCTTTCTCTTTCTGGCATTTTCCCATTTCATTAGAGACCCATCATTCGTTTGTTTACACTCCTTCTCGCTCATCTGACCAAATAATGGAGTTTTCATTTGATATAATATCACGGCTTAAGGGCTCCGCTTTTCCCCATCAAAAAAGTAAATCTGCTGGTGTATATACTGTGTATAGTCAGAGGAAGGACGCAAATACTCGGAAAAAAGAAGGACTTGTGTGTCATATTACAGGGAAAATCCGACGAGATAGGATATGTACATTTTATAAAGCTACTTGTAAAAAATCGTTTGGTGTGTTGCCGATTTCCCTTCTGCGGAAAGAATAAACAAAAGGAAGTGAGGAGAAAGCACGAGTGCATTGCATACACACACACACATACACAAGACGCTACATGACCAACTTACCTTCTAAATATGTATGTTTATAACGAGAAATGATGAAAGGAAGAAGGAGAAGTGGTTCGTCTTCAATCTCATACGATCATACACTCCTGTTATTCATTTCTATTTGCCAATCTCCTCGAAGGCATGGTCAGGAGATGGGAGAGTAAACTTTGGATGAGGTAAAGATGAAAAAAGAAGTCATTTTAAAGCTGGAGAAAAATATTAATTTGCCAAGTAAAAGAGACAAACAAAAGAGAAATCCGGATTTTAGGCGAGCGTCTTCAAGCGGATTTGGGGAAGTGGAGAAATATAGAGGTAAAAAGCAGAGGTATAGAAGAGGTATACGTATGTACAGATAAAGGCTCTCTAGAAGGAAAAAAGCAATCTTCATTCCTTTAAAACAACGTTCCCAATAAATCTGAGGCATACTTTCATCTTCCTCCCTGTGTGTACTATCATACATACATTTATCTGACGGATATAACAAATAGAATGATTACTTTCGACGGAAACACATGAATCCTCTTTCAAGGTTTTCGAGTAAATTCAGAGTACACATTTAGGAGAAGGATCACATTAGGATTTTACAAAAGACTTGTAGTTGTAGTAGTATACAAGTTTACGACTACCTGTTTTATTCATCGATGTTGTCCAAAAGGAAGGAAGATTCGTATATTATGCCAAGCCTGGGTCCTTACTCCGCAAGGCTACTTCATTATTTGGAAAACAAAAAATGCAGGTTACTTCTGGAATGAATGGGATAGCCGAGTATGGTCTTGGACGAGGCGTTTTTATCCACCGAATGCATCAACTAAACTAACTGGTCAAGCAAAGAAAGACTTAAAGGAAAGCTTCACATGCTCTTGTCACAATACTGGTGAATTCTTACAATTATGTAAGGCATAGTTTGAAACAAATATCGACCTCCAATTGAACAGTTACAAACAGAGAGATTAAACACTTGTGTGTATACGTGTTTTGTGCTTTCTTTCACAAACACAACGACAGTTCTTATTTCATGGCTGCATCCGAAATCCCATAGGTCTTAAACGTGATACACCACACTAGGTTTTTTAAACAAAAAAATACGACTAGATGAAATTGGGCAACTAACAAGAGAGCTCTTAAGAGCTTCTTTATTTCCACATAATTTGGAATCTCTCTAAGCATTGTTCCTCTTTGTTCACAGGCCCAGGAGAAGGCGACGAGAAGAAGGCGCCTCCAGCTTTGGCTGTTTGTCCGAATAATGTTGTACATATTTTTGGTGGTGATGTCTGGAGCGGCAGCAGTGTTCGTCGGATGGAAACTCGCTTGGGTTATCTACGCGTGCGGCTCTGCACTTCAGGGTATATTCATTGCACTGTCGGTAACATGCAATTGTCAAGTGCTGAAGCTGTACACAAGGTCAATCCGAACTGCTCGTGATGCTGCGACCTCAACTTTAAACACTTACGGCACTTCTGGAGGAATGGAATTGGCGAAATCGGCAAGTCTCCAGCTACTCACTTGGGAGCCGACTCCTGACAGTGTCTAATTATGATACACGTAATGCTGATTACAATTAATATATTCGGCTAAATAAAGTAATTAAGGGGTAATGTGCGATTCGATTGGATTATATGTGGATGTGGGCATTATTGTCCGCAAAAGTGATTAGATATAATATGCATTCGTGCTTACATCAAGGATTGGTGTAAAGTGTCGTTGTGGTAGACATCTTTCGTGCTATCTTTTGGTTGTATTCGTTAGAAAGTGGGTTGTGGGTTTACTGTTATGGAAGTATACTTGTATAAACTTATGGCTTCGCTCTTCAATTGGTTTTAATTCATATCAAATGCGACTGCAGAGAGAAATATTTAATGATTCATTTGTTGTGCAAGGCGAGTGATATTGGTACCACACAGCTACACACATTTATATATGTTAGAAGTAATATATACTACCTGATAATGTTATTTTCGTGAAATACATTTACATTTATGAGTCAACAAACCAGAAATTTGCACAAACCATTTAAACCAAATAAAATATTCGACATCGACATAATAATCGTCACTTGGCACAAGCTGGTGGAACAACAAGTGTAGCAAAAAAATCACCAACTTGTTATATTGTCACATATGGAACAAGCCACTCACCACAATCAACACTTACATATATGCACAGTCTGTGTGCAATACACTGGTGAGTGGCAAGTCTAGTTATAAAACACTGTCTTCCGAAATTGATGTTAAAATACAGATACGATACCTATGTACACACCTAAAGTACACACATGCATAAGTACACATTGACACCTGTAGCCCATCTACACAAAATAATCAAGCGCGTAGAATTGTGTCATAAAATGAAGTAAACCTTAGATAAATTACAGTTGTATCAAGTTATACACATCAAACAGCTTTCTCTCTCTCGCTATCTCTGTTTAATTACAAGGACTGCCTTTGGATGATTAGAAGTTGATTGTTGTTAGTAGAGAATGGTTAGGTTTCTGTACCTGACGTAAGCATACCGATAACTGAATATTGCATTAGCTGGTAAAATTATGTAAACGTTCACTTGACACAAACAAGTTCAAGGCGGTATGCTCTCGTGTGTACCTTGGTTGTTTCATGTGTGTAACTCGAGTTTTCTCCACAACCAAGTTTGCAGGAAACGGGGCAAATCATTAGAGCGGTGGGGAGCACAAATGCGAATATTTATTTGTTGTAGCACAACATACCGCATAGCTTGTTTGTATGTGTGTATATCTATCTACAGGATAAATTAAGAGAGTATTATATTTCAAATTGTTGAATTTATCACAAAAAGGAATGTATGTACTTACAAGAAGTGTAATTAAATTACATGTAGTATAATGGCGTTTGCATATAAGTTAGTTAACATGAGAGTACGCTGCTACGCTAATGATAAGAAAGTATAAAATTTGCGCTGTTGGAAACGAGTTTGCTAAAAATAAAAAATGCTGCTTTTGGTGTTGACATAAGTTTATTTCTTTGCGAATACCTCTAAATGCATCATGTTCAAAAAAAATCTCACAAAAAAATTGGAACTGGCATCTGGCTGTGTTTTCTAATGATAGCATGGCCCCTTACCGGAAATCTTATGCATATGCATACTTCATACAATGCAATCGAGCATAGGCATTTTATAAAGAAAGTAACTTGAAAATCGCGAACATCCATCCTTTATAGGCCCGAGGAGAAAGCAGGAAAATAGAGTGGATCCAACCCAGTAAGTTTATTTTGCTATAAAATATTCATGTACACGAGCCATACACTTTTCCCTTCAGCTCTACGTGAACGTAATGAGTTGTGATGTTAATGAACTTTTATATGTATGAAGAACGGAAAGAAGGACTTGACAAAAAGCAACATAATATCCATGAGATGTCGGGTAATTGGTTACGTTTGATTCAATTAGGTGTTACTTTCAGTTTCAGGATGCCCTAAAACGCTCTCCTCAACCGTGCAAAAATCGTGTTTATTCCAACTTTTACATCTCTCTGCTCTGTGGAAATGTACGAGATATGAGTAAGGTTATATTTTTTGCCAACACTAGAAAATGGAAAAACACTACGAAGAAAAGCAGACTGTTTCCTTGTGTTGATGAATACAAAAGGTGAAAGTCCGAGTAGGGAAAGGAGGAAGCAGGAAATTATTTTTATTAGTATTCTAATGGGAGAGTACAAGTACATTCGACCTGTCGACGGAAACTGTACAACATATTATGAACTCATGAACATTACATAAACTGATAGTTTTATACTGGAATTACTTATGTTTCTTTCCTTTCGTGAATATTATTGCGTATTCATGGAACGTACACAAAAATGAGATGAAAACAATGCAAGTTTTCTCATCTTCCTCTTGTGTCACTTTCAGTGGAAATGAGTTTCGTAACCGCCCCCTCACTACTCGCTGTCCGACTCCATTATCTTCTTTGTTTTGGAGACATGATGACTGGGTGGAAGAACAAGGTACATTTCCAGCTCAATCTCTCATAATATCTTCAAGCTCTCTGCGTGGGTGCTTAAATGTGCAAACTCGGATCTATTATTTAATAACGTCATATACTACCTATTTTCACCACTGCCGGTTATCCTTCTTATTCGGACTGATTAGATTACCGTGAGGAATGGAAATGCAGTCGCTCAATGCCCCCAAGCGGAAGTGAGTTTCCCAGCGAATGCTACTGACGATGAGAGAAAGTGCATCTGACAACGTGGGACTTTCCGGGTTGGCATACTTCATTAAAAATTTATTCCGTTACTCAGCTAATCGTGAGTATCATTCAGATAACGAGAAAATTTCTCTGTAGAGAGCACATCAGCTTTAGGGAAAAACTCATCCTTTCTCGAATGTTTTAAAGAAAATTGTATAAAAAACTGTACAATGCAAAAACGACATGAATTCCTGAAGCAAATACTTGTGAGCAATGTCATATGATTTCTCAACTTTGAAGCTTGTAAAATAACTTGATAAATGAATCACCTAATTATTGGCAAGTCTAAAGTATGTTTGAGTGAAAGTGAGATGCATTTTGTCACAGGTTGTGTTTTGGTCGTATGCAAGGAAGCAGAACAGCTTCATTAGATCATTCAAGCTCACTCTGGACTGGAGTTCTGACTTAGGACTTGGGAGAACACATATCGTCTAGATCAAAAGTATGAGATGAGATCCGCCAAATTGAATAGGCATTTCGCACGTGCTTGAAAATTGGTTCGTCGGCATCTCATGGGAAATCAAATAGGGGCTTGTAGTACTAAGCTGTTTGTGGTCAATGTGGATCAATTTGGGTTCGAATTGAAAGGGGGTTTCGACCTTAAATTACCAATCCACGGCAAAACACTCCATGGTCAAAAATGGTGAAGCAGCTTGAAGTATGATGTGAGGAAATGGTGTTACATGTGCCATAATTAGATTTCTTTTTTTATTGAACTGGCTAGCAGCTTTAAATCTGGGGACGATATTATTGTTCGCCAATGAAATATCTCATTCTCAATGTTTATAATCTTCCCATTTTATTCCTTCATTCTTTTTTTTTGGTTTTGAACATTTTCGCAAGAATTTTTCTTTTTAAATGATTTTCTGTCGGTTATAACTTTCCATTTGAAGCAACATTTTTTTTCAAGTTCTTTTCTCTAAAACTATGTAGTTTTTATAAGACACCCATCTTTTTTGTTGAATTCTTGGCTACACCGCATAAAAGTTGTAGTGTGCACTACAAGACAGGACAGAACGCTACTGCTGACTACTACTATCACTAAACTTTACTTACAAATTAATGCTCATCATTCTTACGACTAGAGAAAACACGGAGAAAGTAGATTCTATCGATATACTTTTATATTATGTAGTCAACATCTCTAGAAACAGTCTACTTTCAATACAATGCTTATATAATTTTTTCCCATAGTGGCTCTCTTCAAAAACACGAATAGTAATAATTCTGATTGACAATCATTTTACGCAGTTTTATAACTCACAGAAAATTTGATTTTTTAAGTAAACAGTCCGCATGCTTATCATGATTGATATCATAAAAGGTTATTCAACGACTTTACTGCAATCCACTTTTTTCTAAAGATATCTAATATATATTATCCCAGAATTTCATGAGATGTATAATAATATTTAATACAGAGTGATACAAATTGAACATCAAGAATACCTTATACATGATAACAAAGTGTCATATTACATGTATTAATATATATAATTTAATTGTAATAATAATATGGTTTATAGTCTTTCTTTTATAACGCACTTTTGAATCTTAAAAGTAGATTTGACATCGTTAGAAAGCAAATATAACGTCACATTCAATATACATTTTTAGTGGATGTAGTGGCACATATATTATAAGTACATACAAATATGTAACGTAGTAAACTATTAGTAATCACGAGGTTTAACGGTCAATCACAAATCACAACTTAGTTAGCAGTGTGGAGTAACGGTCATAAATTTTCAGAATATAACGAGCAGTTTTTATAGATGCATTCATCAGTGAACATTGAGATGATGGTTTTTTTAAACGGACACTATCAGACTAATGATCTTAACGGCTAAGTAAAGACATATAGACTTGGTCCAAAAGGAATGTTTTCATCAAATTGTAAATCCACCTAAAATTATCAGTTGTAATTGTGGGCGTAAATCAGCTGGCTTTATAATGAATATTTATATGAATTGTGTTGTATTGTAGGTATCTTCGTAAACGAGCACATGCTAATGGAAATTAGAAGAGGAACATTGATATTCAAGACGATATTATGTAGTTACGATATGCTCGCTGTTTATCACAAAAGCTTGAAATTATAAATATTCATTTGTTGAAAATATTGTCTGTCCTTTTGCGGAATTAATATTTTAAACTTAAAATCACATACATGTTTTATGAAATACACACTAAAATATATGGCATGACAGAGAGAATAATTTAATGTAAGATCGGCAGAAGCTGACGACAGAAGAATGCACACAGATACAACCATACTATTTGTAAGTTTTAATTGCAAATTAATACTACGCCAGAAATTACTTTTCCTGCTGTAAAATACTTATTATAGTAACCTTTAGATTACGAACTTCGTCAACTTATAATGAACAGAAAGGCTTGCTCGCCCCATTTATGTGGACATTCGATGCATGTAAATGGCATATTTCACTTTAAAATCCTGAAAATACTTTCTTGCTGCAATCATTAATTCTATCGTTTTAAATGACTATATTTTTAAGTAAACACACATCAATATGTGTTACGATGTTATAAACTCAGGAGAAATACTACGATGATTACAAATGTGTTGTACGACAAATGTATATATGTGTAACCTGTTTCATGAAATGTATTTTATGATTTTCATTAACCTGATTCAATATAAGTTTCGTGAGTTTATTGTTCAGTTGATTTTTGGGGGATCCATGTAAGCTTCCGATTCTCTGATATTTTCAAAGTTTATAAAATTGACGCTTTCCGCAATGAAGCCAGTTTCCCGTACTCACAAACACTGTGACACAATATATTCGTTACATTTTTTTTACAAAGTCTATGAAAATTGCTTATATTTGTAAGCTATATAAGTACTTATATGAAGAGGGAACTTGAGAGAGCACATCACAATTTATCTTCGCCCTTTTAACGCTTTTTTAAATATAAATATTACTTCTCTGATTGCCAACTATACAGAGGATCATTACAATATCTGCGGCAGAAGGTTTTCTTTGATACTCAACGTAAATGCCATTTTTTGTGCCTGCTGCGTACATACGCATACATTTTTAGGTGCTTTATTTAGGCCGACATTGAAATCCGTTGCTTGAAATTGACTAAAGGTTTTACACATGCCATTTTTTTCGCATTCACACGTTGTATATATGAGTCGGCTTTTCATTCATATTATTTCTTAAATCACAGACTGTCGTATTACGAGCTGCTATATAGTTTGCTTCTCCATTCTAAAAATTATAAACTTTTTTGAAACTAAAAGTCGGTTGTTTGTGTAATTATTTTTTTCAACGGAAGACTTGACAAAATATAAATCTTCAAACATATAATAACTGTGCATGTCCAAACTCGTAAATTATTTCGTCAATCCTTATATGCGCATATAACATAATACGTATTCACCACTATATTCTGTGTTGCTCTCATTGAAAATAGATGCTACTATTCGTTAGTACATTTCCTTTGGCTTGGCCTGCATTGAGAATGAGTATCAGACGTTAGTACATAAAGTTACAGAAACATACAAGGGCATACAGATTTCTCTGTGTAACAGAAAATACACTACAGACAATTTTTTTTGAAGGATGGTTTTTTGAAAATGTGAACAAGTTTAAAATGTATATTTAGAAAGGAAGTCATGTAATCCTCAGGAGAGATAATAATGTTGTGTTTTCCGAATAGAGGTAGAAAATTAAAATCCAGGGTTTTAATAGACTACGTCGTCATACAAATTTCATTTGTGTGTGCTGAGGCTCGTTGTCCTCATTGACGGACTCGCAACTGTGAGCTCTACAGCAGGATCTTCCTGAACTTCGAGTGAGCTGTTTTTGATCCCATACTTGAAATACATGATGAAGCCTGCGGAAATGAAAAACAAAACAAAAACAATTTTTCGTCATTTTTACATTACGCAAAAAGCTTTCAGGAAAAACCCACTTAATTAAACACATGACAAAACTTCATATTATGATTCATCATCACCAGATGCTGTACACTCACCTAATGTCATCCAAATTGTAAACCTGACAAGTGTCAGAATAGATAACTTGAGAATGAGGTAGAAATTAACCATCACAGCAATGGCTGGAACAAAAGGTAGCCCAGGTGTCATGAAAAGAAGTTTTTTGCTGAGGAAAAAGAATCGTCACAAGAATTTTTCCATTAGCATAAGTACCCATTAAGAAATTCGATGGAGGAAAGCAATAAAGGTAAAAGTATGCATATTTTCTAGAAGACACTCCTTCCGTTATAATTTAGTAACTATTCACTTTAGCTCGAGTGGCATTATGTATGTAAAGCGTTTGCATAATATTCTCATACCTACACGTACACACATACAATGATAGTTATTATTAGTCATGCTAGTAATAATAATGATTGCCGGTTGTATTTATTTGTTCTCTGCATGCATGTTGCATAATAAATGAAGTTTCACGTGGAAGTGTCTCCACTTCTGGCTGTTTATTTGTATGTGAGTGAGAGAATATTTATGAGGTAAAAATGCATGTCCGACAACTGCCGAGTAATTACAATCAATAAAACAGGAATATTATATAAACTAACTTGTTCTGAGGCTTCCGAGATATCAGCAGGAGACACAGTATTATTCCAACAAAGAGGGCGAGAATGAGGAAATAGCCTAAACTCGCACCAAATCCGGTACTTCCAACGGTAGCGACAAGTAGCAAGTCGAATATTATTATCTGGAGGAAAAGGATGCCAACAAGCTTGGTCACCAGTCGACCAGTTTCTTCTGTACAAGGTCCTGGCTCTTTCCACGGAAGTAGTTTTGGACATAAATACTGAAACACCCTGGATAATGTTAGTAAAAAATACAAGAAATAAGCTTTTCCGGAGGGAAGCATATATAACCTACTTCATGAGAACAAGGCATTTTAAATCATCATATATTTCCATTCAGACCGAGAGGAAAATAAAAGTTTTTTTTGTGCTTTTTCTTCACTTTTACCTCATCTGGGTTTCCCATCGACTCATTCTCGGCGCTGAGGAAGCATGCACGGATCCATAGTATCTGGACTCATTCCTATCCGCCATGAGAAATGCATCATCAGCCTCTGTGTCTCCTAGCGTATCCGTATCATCGGAGTCTGGAGAAGTGCGCGTCACTTTCCGGACAAGAACCGGACCACCAACAGTTGGCGGCGCATTTGTTCCAAGCAAGTTCGTGCCGATTCCGAGAGATAGACTGAGACGCTGAGCTGCTGCTTGAGGACCATTAGGGTATGTTGAGCTGCGAAAGGCATCGGAGGACTGCTGTTGCTGACTTTGTCCGCCTGTTGGAGTCTGGAATATGGAAGAGCCGTAGTCCTTCGTTGGAGTGGTCCCTCCTGGAGGTGAGCCTTGCATTGGAGTGCCTGGCATTGGAGTTCTCATTGACTCTGGGAGTAGGTCAACTAACGTCGTCGATGTTGGCTGGTATCTTAGCAGAAGCACACATGTTGACACTAGGGTGTAAGCCAGAAGAGTTCCTGTAGGGAAGGAAGCGAGAGAGAGAGAGAGTATGTAGTGAAAAACTTTCTCCATGAAGAGAGGATCAATACAAATGTCAATTACGGAAGCTTATAGCGCCCCCACTGAAATCCACATGAGATTGTGTGGTGTACAATAACTCCCCAATTATTGGCTCGCACAAAAAAGGCATGTGAAAGTGAAAGTACTCTCTCTAGTCTTGCATGTATTTACACAACAAGTTCTTTCCTCCAAAAAGGTATGGATTTTACATATATACTAATGAACTACCCAAAGGAATTCATTTGTATACTTTCACTAGAAAATTGTTTTGATGAGCCAAATTCAAAGGGGAAAGCCAATTCAGAAAGTTTCACTTTGATGCTGTCGTTTTTGTTAGGGATTGTAATTAGTTGAGAATGTGTGCGAGCAGACACATACACAACCCTATCTTCTTTCTTATGAAAATCTTTCCAAAGTAAGTGCACGGTTGAATAGACAAAGTATATTATCATTCACGCACCTATTGACATCATCTCAACCAAAACTTCGAGTTGAATAATGAGCGAAGCCATCGCAGCCATAAATCCGAGGACAAATGTGGCAATTGCTGGCGTTCCTGTGACGTTCCAAATTTCTGCAAGCCATCTAGAAAATTAGAGAATCATATGAAAGTTTTTTTAGCAAACTTTTTTTTTGTCAGCAGAGATTTTATTGATTAATAGAAGGGAAGAATAGGGATATCACATAATATTTTTCAAAGGCAATATACAAGTACGAAATCCGTCACTGCTCACGTTGATAAAGCTCATTTGAATACACAGTATCCGGAGAAAAAAGTGTATAAAAAGGAGAAGAAGAAAGTACTCACTGGAAAATGAGTCCGTCCTTCGCCATTGCATAAACGATTCTAGGCATGGGGAACATAGAGCCGAACATGGATACTGTTAGACCAGCCAACGCTCCAATCGCGACAACGTACTGACAACGCGGCGCATTTACATAACCAAACATCTCTACTAGGCCCGAGTCTTTCGCAATGTGAACGTACGGAACTGTGAAAAAAATCATCAGAGCAAACAAACACCCAAATTTCATTTTAGAGAGCACTGGTTGGAAAATAGAAAAGTTGACCTTTGCAATTTAGACTGTCTCGTTTGCACTTTTTTGGCACTTGGTTTATATGGTATTGGTACTTTGGAATGAGAATGAACTGGAGTCAACACAGCACGTAAAATAGTTACGTGTGCCTCCATTCTCTCTATATTTATATGTCCGCCCCTACTTCCAAACTGATTTTCATCAGTTTATCTCGCTATCTAACGTGCTGGCACTTGAAGCTCGTTTCATGAGAGACATACATATTTTTTGGAGTCATTATACTCGTCCTTACCAACTAGAGTTAGAATGGCGGAGGACGAAACATAAGCTGCCAAAATGATGACAAGACTTCCGACAATTGCAAGTGGAATTGATTTCTTGGGATTAGTCGCCTCCTCTCCGGTTGTCGCTATTATGTCAAAGCCGATGAAAGCGTAGAAGCATGTTGCAGAGCCTTTTAGAACCTGTGTGTTGGAGAGAAAAAAAATGACAGGGGAAATGTCTTCAATAAATCACTTTGTATATTACATTTACAACAAATAAAATATAAATGCATTCCGAGCAGAACTCTATATTGTGACTCCATTTTCCACTTTATTTCGTTATGCATGCCGGCACGCATCCTCGACTGGAGAATAAAGGAAGGAAAAATTGAACGCGTGCCAACGATTGGCCATTTTTCTTTTTTCTCTAATGGTGTCCGTGTTGCATAATAAGCATACACAAAAAAAGAAAGTGAGTGAGAAAAGGAGAAAGTGAAAAATAGGGAAATTTCATTTACCCCTGACCACCCAAACGGGAGGAAGCCACCAAAGTCGTTCCAATTCGATAAATCAACATAAAATAAGCCGGCGACCATGATGAAGACCCACGCTGAGAAGTTGATCACATTTAGCACATTGTTGAAAATGACGGACTTTTGCACACCCGCCACCAGCACAACCATCATTATCAATGTGATACCGAACGCCAGCAAGTCCGGAGGGTGACCTGGCAAACGAAAAGAAAGTCAACTAGAATTATCTTTCGCCGAATCAATCTGTATGTATATTTGTGAATGTCAACGGCAAGTATAATATTTTTCGGTAAATCTACACAACTTTTCTGTGAATAGATTATATAATAATATACCGAGCATGGATGCGAGACTGACAATTGTGAGATAATAATATGTTTCTTTTTGCATCACGCTCGCATGCACAACTAATGCGAATCTCAAACGATAACTTAATTTCATATATACATTTTTTGAATGAATTACGAAAAGCATTACGAGAGAATGAGAGAACGTACCCCAAAATGTTCCTATCGACTCGCCTAGTTTTCTTGTGACTGCTCCGTCACTGATTGCGTCGAAACATGCACTCAAAGCGCACGCACAAGCGGACGTGCCGATCAAGTACTCCAGCACCATGTTCCATCCAATAATAAACGCTATGAACTCCCCCACCGTCACATAACTGTACATATAGGCTGAGCCGGTTGTGTGTGGCACACGCACACCAAACTCTGCATAACAGGCACCTGTAATAATCGACAGTGAGATAGGGATTTTAACATGTTCCTCTAACTCGTGTCCGTACATTGTATAATGTCGCGCAAAAACATTCCGAAAGCTTGTTTCAACCATGTGCATGCACGCGCTCCGTCTAGTCCTTGTAATAATTAATTGTGCTGATTCGTTGCAAATTTCCTGGAAAACAACAGTGTTCGCACTTTTTCGTAGAACGGTCAACAACAAAGTTCCACGAATTTCTATTCCGGTTCCATTTATAACATTCAGCAACAGACATTCGTCACAAAAAGAAAACCTGACGTTTCTAAATGTTACTATTTAAATGAAAGCGAAATGCTAAGGCATAATAATTGTCATTTCGAAGGAAAAACGAATTAAGCAAGCATGAGCTTGGAATTTGGTCTACTGTATTAAGTAAATAGGAATTCAAATCAGCATGACTCCTTACTATTTTTGGAGAATTGAGCAGGTAAAAAGTACCTATGTACTGTTTCTCCTGAATGTATCTCATTTGCAAGGTAGGCTACACTACACAAAAGTTTAACTTTGCACACATACGATTTATTCCTGACAGGATGTGATTAGAATGGAAACTGGGCGACAGCTGTCAGTTTATATGAACGCGAAGATGAGGGGAATCTTACAAGTCTTTTCAGTTTCGGCAATTTTGTTTATATACAATTCATGGCTTCCTTTTTATATCATCTGCACTGCCTATATATGTTAAGCATACATCAGAGTGAAAGGAAAACACAAATAACTTACGGTACAGACAGAAGACAGGTGAAAGTAGAAACACAAATGTTTAATATTTATGACATTTATGAGTGTTCAAATGTAGACTATTTTCGTTGCAAGGCGTTTCGAAGCCATTTAAAGGCGTATTGTTATTTTAAGTTCGTGGAACTATGAACTGGAAATGGAAAAGCGGAGCATGACAGTTTCATTCATCCAACTCAGTGCATATTTCGCTCTATTTTCGGGAAAAGATAACGTGTGGGTAATGTAATAAATGCAAATCTCGCAAAACATTGACAAATACTTGGCACACAAGCACAACTACCATATTCTGTACATGTTTGAGAAAAATGCCCAGCGAAATGCCAGTTCATTAAAATTCATCGCTCATTTTAGCCATAAGTAATCACTCCACTGCCCATTCGAACACATTTCTGCGAAAACGTGCCTCACAGCGATATCATATGTAACTCAAGTCAAGACGCAGAGAGACCTGCCAGCATGAGTTCTGTAGTCACGCTAAGATAAACTACTTTCATTTGCCTGTTTTGCCTAAAGATGATAGAAAGATGTAGATGCCTGCTACTGTGTCCATGAAAAGTTTTTGTCTCCTTACCTTTATCTCAAGATATTACACATGGGTATATATATATAACATACTTTCACTTCATCGTCTCAAGCATGACTTGAGAAACCTCATGACTTCACTTCTCAGCAAGAATATGATACGGTCCAATTTGTTTTGTAATAAAGTATATATCTATATTGTAGCGGAGACATCCCGTCGGAGAAGAGTTCGAAAAGAACATTTCCCCATTCCCCCATCACCATTCTCATGATGGCCTGTCAACGTGCAAGTAATGAAATATGAAGTATGAGAGAAGGAGAGAAGACTTACCAGAGAAAATCGATGCTACGGCTGCTATTATGAAGGAAAGGATGACACCGGGACCAGCCACAGTTCTAGCTACCATTCCAGACACAAGATACATTCCTGTACCGACACAGCTTCCAACTCCAAGTGAGGTCAAATCCAACGTGGTGAGACATTTCTGGAAACGAATATCGAAACAAGAAGAAGCACATTACGTTTACGTGACATTGTTTGATACGCACACTCTACAAACTATAACTGAACTGCGAACGTCCACCTCCATTCCACAGGGGAAGACAATTTGGTCATCAATATTTCACTTCACGTACTTCTGGATTATTATACTACTCGAATTATATTTGTTTCGTGTTAACCTCTATCAAATGATGAATACTGAACTGGCAACAACAAATATAGTCAAAGAGCTTTAGATTGTCGTAATCTTGGTAGTTTGTGCGCGTACTACAAGAAGAACCGATCTCGCATGCGAAGTGAACAAATCGTCGACAAGACGCGCAAAAATGTAGTGATACACGCAAGCCTTTTAATGCCTCAGTGCAGCGAACCATGTACTGTCATAATAATGACAAAGTGTGAAAGTTGATGGCAACATATCCATCCTTGTCATATCATTGCTTCATCATATCATACATTTGCTCATGACGTCACAAACACATTTCTGCAAACAATGTTCAAGAAACGGCCCAAATTTGCCTTTCTCACTTTGTCACTTTAGTTCGGAAATGGCTTAAAGACATAAAGTTTTTGCACGTATGGACCAAGGCGGGGGTATAAGCTTCAGCTAAAATATATAAGCCCTTTCGCTCAAATGTGTATTAAGTACGATGAGAGTAGAACGAAAGTTGCTAGAGTTTGTAAAACTTAATTACTCAACTTTCTCAGGAAGGTTTCGTAACTGTTGTTGATGGCGAGAATTTGCCAAGTTAAGAATACATACTGCTGCAGCAGTGTTGTAAGGTAGCATTTTCATGATGAAAACTCTCTTAACATTTTGTCTTGACATGAATAAATAAAGAACAATGTTCGCAGAGTAGCTATAATAAAGCTTGCGAAAACACGGGCGTGAAACAACGTCGGCAACGCTCTCTACTTTCTACCCGTTGACCGGTGGCGGAGTAGGAGAAAAGTGTACCGTATCGTAGGAGTGCGTTTGGCAGAAAGGGGTCGAGTCGAATCCGACATTTAAACAACTTGTCACATTTCTAATCAAGATTAATCTCTGTCATTTTTAATGCTCCACTGAGCTTCTCTCCAGTCCACACACGGTCCAACAGTGTGTGGAGGGGAAGACAACATGTACTTTTAATGGGAGCATTTCGCTCAATGACAAAAGAACTTGCCGCAGGTTGAGCTCTGTGTGTGCTCTCAGTGCAACAAAATACTCTTGTATAATTACACCAAGGGACTTTGCACAGCAATAAATCTACAGGCCACTGGTGGGGCTACGTAACCTTGAAGAAAGCACTACAAAATGAACGTGTGTGCTGTGCTTTAATTGGGAAAGGTTAGGTTTGTACTTTATAGACCAAAAATGTTCATTCTCACGTAGAAATTGCATTTATCATCTGTAGCTTGTATCAGACCAGACGGAAAATTTTGTTCACATATGACGGAGTATTTATAAATATTAGTTTCACTTTGTGCCCATCTGGAAATGAGATTTTTCGATTATACGTGTGAGCAAGTGCCAGAAAATTGCAATATGGCTCTGTGTGAAGAAATGTGCAATTGTGGCTACTGTCTGAAGCATTTTTAAAGTCCTTACGGAATGCACAAAAAATCTTTATAAAAATTGTAACGGCTTTTACTTGTGATAATGCAAGTTGCAACTGTTTTTGTGCCAGCTTGTTCATCAATTTGTGCAACCACGAAAGATTTCGAGGTCTTCTGGAATTGGATTGAATCAATAATCCAGTTTTGTATTCTTCGAATTTTCGATACAATCTGGAACTTTCTCGCATACAAGTGCATCCACGCTGTCGACCTCACAACAACTGCGAAATAACCATCCAGTCCAGTGAGTAGGTCGCTGTTACGCTAGTTGTGCAAATACTAAATACATATTTATAAGAAATTGTTATGTATCGTGAAAATTGTCACAGCCGAGTCGATGCTAAGACCTATACACAGTCGACGTAATAAGAAAAGAAAGAGTCAGTCCAATCTGAACCTGATATCTCTGGAACAAACTAACTATTGTGTAACTAATACGAGTTGTAAGAGTTGTAATGTGCTACTTGGGGAAACAGGGTATCACCAGCTTTCGCTAGAATGAAACGGGAAATATATAGATGATATCAATTATTCTCCGGACGGAGTTTCATATTTTCAGAGGAGAAACTTTTTTCTCCATATCTAATATCACGTTGGTAGTTTGAGGGTATAGATATATACAAACATGTTGTTATAAAACGATACATTCCATTCAACTTGAAGCATACTTCAACGTAACAAAGCCTAGCTTTTTTTTTCTTTTTGCATAAAAGTTAGGTATTGCACTGACTCTTGACACAATTGACAATTTATCATGGAGGAAACGGTGGAACACCCGCAATGTCACGTTACAGTTTATCAATGACACACAGTCTGCTTGTCAATCGACACAAGCAAAACTGCTTCAGAACACATGGACCAGAAAACGTTCACTGCCCTCTTATATTATATATTTCATCAGTAGTTCCCATTTTTTTCTCGTACCTAACAAGTGGTTCTTGTGATCGATTTTCTAAATCGATGAGTATATGAATGTACCTTCACCAAAAGCTTCTTCTTTGGCAAGAATTCCTTTCTATATCCGGTCACTATCTACCACTCCCGCCGTAACTTGTATCTTGGGAATTCAGAGCAATTTATGTACATAGAAAAAACTCCTTCCTTGTTTCTTGCTCGTTTCTTAAGTTAAAAACAATTTATGTGAAAAGTTAACCACCACATGCAATGCCCTTCCCTCTCAAAAGTCATTTATTCTCATCTGCAGAACAATTGTTAACTACGGCAAATTTTCCTATTTCCCTGCAGAGCTTGAAGAAAACAAGGGAAATTATCGTGGAAAGAGGCAAATTTCCGTGAGAAAATTCAGTTAGAGTTGAGTGAATCTGAAACCGCTGATAGAATACACTGACTGGCATATTTTTCCAGGAGAAGGAATTCATATTCATGCATAGCAGACAGAAGATTATTACTTTCCGGAGAAAGGCAAAACCACCCAATGCATGGATGACTGTAATCATATTGAACTTTTTTTTGAAAGAGAGTGAATCCTATAAAGGCAGAAGGCAATGTATAATCTTGTTTCTGCCACATCGCCAACATACATCGTCGTGCTTCCCGTTCACTTTCATATATAAAAACATTCAAATTACCCGTGAAAGGAGAAAAACATATTATTATTTACGATGGTTTGGTAAATATATGAAAGGCGTATGTGTTTCATCAGGGCTGAAACTCGTTCGATTTTTCCCCCTTCTTTTTAAAACCATATCCCAAAAGAGGTAGGCAAGTAAGAGAAAGTTTGTAGTTGAAGACTTGACTTGTGACTTACTTGCAAACCTGCTTGCTCCTTGCCTCCCGAAAGTCCACCGTGGATCTGATCTTCTTGCAGTTGGGCAGGGTTCTTGGTCCGTATCAGTTTATTGAAGAGGATCAAACTCTTCTGTTTTAAGACCTCTCGATTCGATGGTAGATATTCTTGCAGCTTTTCTGGCAGTTTCATTTTCTATGCTGTTCTCCGACGAACCGACTTGTAGGTATGAGGTGTCTTTTTTTCCTATATATCCTTTTGACGATGCGGTGGAGTGTGATGCTCTTATTCTCTCCAAGAAAAACTCTAGTCCTCTACTGTCCGTCCACCGCAGAGAGAGTTAATACGTTGGAGATTAGGATGGGGGGAAAGAGATTCTCTGCAGAATCCGTCGAGGTACTTCCAATAGGTCGTGTGTGCAGCTGAGAAAATAATATGGAAAAGTCTTCTTTTCGGTCCGCTGTAATGCTGCCACACCACACTGCTTCTCTCAAACTCCAGAACAGGCCCTGGGAATTTCCACTGACTAATGCAAGACGGGAGCTCTCTCTCTTTCTCTCTCTTTGTTCAACCTGCTACACAGACGGGGAACTAGTTGCCAATGAAGTCTTCAGGTGGGTGCGAAAATTCATTGTCAGTATACCTACAAACCATAAATCACATTTTCATCACCAAATAATCGATAAAGTCTCTATTTATGCTTGATGTCACATTAACTGAGCACATGCTCATTTCACTTCATTCAGTTGAACTACTCAGACACTACTCCATATACCTCTTGTATCAAATCGATAAACTTTTTTAAATCAGTACAAAATAGATGTTGATTGATTGAACAGGACAAGACATGTTCATTAGTTGCCAAATTGAAACGAAGTTCTTTTAGGGACGGAAAGTGGTGTGCCCTCCTTCAATTCACGATGAATATATACGTTCCCCTTGAAGCCACTGCAGGAAACCAAATTTCGTAGTGAAGAGTCTTAAACAGGATGAAAGTGGAATGAATAAAAATCTCTTGTGGATGCCACTCTTCCACTCTCGGAAAATGCAAAGCTGTACATTTATAAACGAAGTGAAGCACAAGTGTGCAAATACTTGAGTTGAGACTTCTCTTCCTTGTCCCTATTTTTTCACTTTTGCCACTTTACTCTCCCTCACTAATCGTAAGAGACCAGTGACGAACTCCAAATTAACTTTCTGCAATTTAAATGCAAATGAATCTTGTTTGCAAAAAATAACTAGTATAAACTTGCATTTGAGGGGAAGAAAATGACAATGACGGCCAAGACGATGAAGTAATTGCTTTCTCCTATATTTTTTTTTTGTAAGTGGCTACTCGCGGAGAAGAAGCAATAATAGCCGGCCTTTATCATGTCCAAATGAAATCCCTCGGCACAATAATCGTAATCCTTTTATTGTCGTCAGAAATCATTTTCATAGACCACAAATGGGAAACTAATGCGTACTCACGGGTCCGATTACCTTGCATAAATAATAAAGTTTGGTAATATAAGTCCGAATATTGGTACAGTAATCGCTGCACGGAGCCATAAACTGTCCCTGAACAAACATGCAAAAAATTCGTTGAAAAGCCCATTTCCCACCACATATCAGTCTGGATATGGCACACAAAAGAAACTTGATATCAAAAATGGAGGGGAAAAGGAAACCTGAGTGCTCAGAAGCTGTTCTGATGTTTCCCCTAACGAGCAACACTCATTTTGATATTTTTACTTTTCACTTGAGCCCAGGAGGAAATCATGGACAGGCTTGCATGCGTCCGCGTGATATCATGGAATTTAATGAGAACTGCCAAAAAATGTAGGTCTTCATTTGAGTGTAGCTGACACATCAGACCATATACATCTATCATTGGTGAACATTTCGTGGAAATAAGTAATCGAACTCCCCCACACACATACATGTCTCCTGCCGATTTTTTTCCTCAAAAATTTATCACTCCTGAAATGACGCAAGTTTTATGGCGTACAACACCCATTGCGATACGATGCTCCACATTTTGTGCTAAAACTGATGTATATTTAAGTTATACGGCTGGTTTTATGGGATTCTGTTCTGTCCTTTGCTAACATATTCAACGGTAACTCCTAAACCGAACTATACTAGCTCATATTATGCACATCCCTCCGCTTTGTTATCCATTCACAAAGGGAAGCATAGGAAACCTTGCACAAAAAAGTGTATACACAACTAAAGCTGCTAAACTGCAACAGGGGATCTACAGGGATTCGTATAATTGTGCTCATTGCATTGTATAAACTCAAGTAGGTCAGAACTCGAAGGATTCATCGAGACACACAAGTGTATATGCACAACGAAAATGTATGGAGTTGTGCTGAGAATCCTGATCCAGGATGAATGTATCTGGGGATTCCCTTCATTTTCCGGGGATGCGAAAAAGGAAATACGATTTTGTTTCGTTCGGGAGGGCAACCGAAAAAAAGTTTAAACACAACATTGTATTGCCTCGCAGAGCTGTTTAATGCGTGCTCATACAGGAGCAAAAGGGAGATGAGATTGAGTGAAAAAAGCAGAGAGAAATGAAAGGCTTCTTCCATAACATCATCATCAGCATCATCTTTGTTCTCTTCCACCAGAGCTATTGTGACTGGAAGCAACTATACGTCTAGACTCCAACTTTTAAAAAAATGTACAAAAGGTAATGTATAAACGAGGAGGAAATGGGAGAAGACGAAGTTCCTCCACGAAGCAGGAGGAAACGAAATGGAGGCCTTTTCAAATGTCTCAGAAAAGGGATCAATAAAAGGAAAAGTGAGAGAATAGAGAAGAGCGAAACAGCGTAAGGGGAAATCAGCAGGACACCACCATTTTCTCTGTGCGCTCTTCTTCTTCTTCCGTTCATTTTAACGAAGTATGCACTCGACGAGAACAACCAGCATCTTCGCTGACAGTTCTTGGAAAACTCTCTCTATTTCGCACGTTGTACTCACAAGAGACGAATCTTCCAAGTTGTAAACCCTTCACTCAGAATGCATCGATTTCACTGCTTTCACCATGTATTCCATACTCGAGTAGACTCCTATAATACTGCACTCCAAACACATTTTACCACTTTTCAAATCTAGAAATTGTTGAGAAATACATGGGGGAACACACAGTGCTTCTTGAGAGAAAGAAAGCACGGGACCTTTCAAGATAATATCTAGCGTGGTTTTACATTTCAGCGTTAAAAGATGAAGAAGCGTCTCTACAATGAATTTTTTCACTAAAGTAAATCGTCGTCGTAGATTGTTTGTGGGTTGCCAAAAAGCAATGAGATAAGACACGAGAACATATATAAAAACATATACCGAGAGCTAGTTTTCTTTTTTAGTGATTTCCACGTAGAAAGACGCAACACATACCACTCAACCCGCTCCCTGGCTTGCTTCCCTTTTAGCTTCGATCCTGACGTGTCCAATTTCTTCCTAGACTTCTTGGCACATTGGGAATGGTAAGAAGTCAGCGAGTCGTAAGTCCACAAGGAGCTGTTTATAAGAAATTGTCCACTTAACTGTTTTCTCTATTTTCTCTCTCTCTCTCCCACCATACACGACTATGGTACGAGTAGAATTAATCTACAAGATTGATTTCAGGAGTGGAGCAGCTTCAGCAGCATATATCGAGAAAATATGTGAGAAGGGAAAAAATGTATGGCACGCCCACACACATCCCACACTTGGAACAACTCTGCACACTTGTGGAAAAGTCACTTTTTGTTCTCCTCTTTATAAAATTGTGCTCATGTTTATTTATTTCATTCTGCCAGTACGAAGAAAATTCTCATTCCCTCTCCATTTTTCCACTCTCGAATACTCTCGATATATGTTTGCTGAGTGGGCATGTCCATTAATTTCTATTTCACAAGTGAATTAAACTTTCGCCCATATCCTCCAGTCCAAAGAATGTTGAACTGATGGTAAAGTATAATCAGTGAGTGTGGAGATGAGTATAATTTGTTCCAATTAGTCAATTTTTGTAGTGGGAGAATTCTGAAAATGCTATTTTCGTCGAGCAAATCCGTTTACAATGAACAACCCGCCCTGGAATGCACTTGTGTGGGTGTGTGGGAGAGTTCACATGCGAAGCATTTTTCGAAGAAGATTGATTTATTCTCCAGGAACCCCAAGGTTTTCCAAAGAAAGAGAAATTGATATGCTAAAATATGCCAGCAGCCCACGATCCACTCATAATAATACAGCGAAAGCTGGCATTATCGGAATTAATATTGTAGAACGTGTTTCATACACTTAATTCTCCAAGAATGGTTTGATATTCTGGGTATACTTTTCCATTGAAGCTTTATGAAAGTAGGAGTAAGTATATACTTTGCTACACCTCTTCTATTGTAAATGATAACTGTTGCTTCTCTATTCAGCCTTTTTTGTCGGAGTTGGCAAATGATGACGATCAAAACTTGCACTTTCTCCGCTTCCTTCTCCGAAAATGGTATAATGTGTGGGCCAACGAACGATTCACCCGCAAAAATACTTTATATTTGCACAGCACTGCTTTCACCAAACAAAAATTACTATATGACGAGTAGGAGAAGCTTGGTCGTTTTTCATCCTCAATAAAGTGTGGTAGTAAGTTGCCTTCTTTTGTCTGCGGACACAGACATCATTCAATATATTATATCAACTTCCTTTTTGGCACATACACACACTTTCTCTCTCACTCTTCCACAACCGCACACGTTAATCAACTTCGCACCATTAAAATGATTTTATGCACATGTACGCGAAAAACAAATAAACGAGAAGATGAACGTAACGAGCAAAGTGGAACGCGCGCTGCGCTGATGTGATGAGATGAAATGATGGCGTTATAAGTGAAAGTGTTTATTTTCAGCAACTCTCTCCCACTCTCTCCGTTGTCGCACTTTTTTCTCTTCTCTTCTTCTATGAAAGCGAACTATCATGCGGAAATTATTTTCCGCTGTTGTTAAATGTGTAGTAGTAGGAAGCGTGTGATAAAAGAGCTCAGATGAAGCGCAACAAGGAATTGTGTATGTGTGTGTATATTGACAACGGGGAAACTCCTTTCCACTGCGAACGAATGCGTGCACAGCCGCGACTCTGAGACTCGCCTGTTTTCATCTGACTCAAGTTGACTCTGCTCGCTGGGTGTATATACCCGAAACTCGAGGAAAAAGCAAGGAGAAAGCTCTCAATTCACGGTTGTGTCTCTCCTCTCCCACTTCTACTATACAGTTTTGTACAAGGAACACTAGTTTTTTGCAAGTAAAGCTATGCTCTAGCATAACACACATTTATACTCTGAAGCTCAGAGAGCTTCATATTGACACTGATTGAGGAAAACCGTGCATTTGACCAAGCCCTGCTGGAATATATGCATCCTTTCTTTTTCGCCAGTGTAAAAGTAGCATTCACTTTCTTCGTGAGCTGAATGGTGTGTGTGCGCGCTTCCATCTACCCAAGTGAAAGCTTGGAAACTTGACTACTATATGGAAAGACGAGGAGAGAAAGGAAGGCTTGTTAGTAGCCGTGGAGCTGCTTTTCCAATGACTGGCTGACTGGAGAGCCGTTCCTGTTATATGTAAGCATGTAGTTGTTGGCGGTGGCGCGTACATATGCTCTCTCTCGTGTACGTGTATATCCTCAATTTCTTGAGAGTTTTTACCCGTTTGGTAGCCAGCGTGTATGTACAATATTGTGTATACACCACAATATTAGGCAGTGGAGCATATCTACATACAATCTACGTACTAACGAACCACACTGCTCTGCACTGTGAGTGTAATATCGCAGCTTCAGGAGAAATGGTTGTGACGCTTTCAAAAAAAACTTGGTGAATAGTTAACCGAGAGAGAACCACTACGACGGGGAAACTGGGTAAAATAGAAAAGGAGAGACGATAAGCCCACTTTACTTATTCAGACAGTTAGCTCACTCTACTCTGCATGTTGCCCACCACCGCATACATAATTTCTCTGCATATAACCAGCCAATATATGAATTCCTTTGAAATCATTCAGAATATAGAGGAATCCTGTTCGGCACATATTCATACGCCTCTTCTCATGCTGCGAATTTGATCCTGCTGAATATATGTCGTGGTATTTTGTCATTTTTTTGGGGAGTGGGATATAGCTTTTAGTATTGCACACAAGCTAACGTGCGTTTGATCAAAGCTATATATGCACTAATACAAGGCTACTTTTAGAAAAAAGGCGTGTTTATGACTAATCGTTTCATCTCCACTTCTCTGTTTGTTGAAACACAAAAAATACATTGTTTTTTCATGTTGCTCGTAAACATCACAGAAATTTTCATAATTTTTACTTTGCGTTTTGTGAGCCCACTATAAAAAGTCGATGACTAAATATCATGAGGTCACGATCGCATCATGAAAAAATGTTTATGTGAAAGCTCGTGCTCAGGGTGCCGGCTTCACTTGCATTCGTAAAAAAAATTGCGTTCTGTAGATAAGCTCGATATTTTTACTAGCTGATTTAAGTTATATCATAGCACTTATTAAAGAATATGTATGTCTTGTGTTGTAGGTTGAAATCAAATAAAAAAGTTTTGTATTGAGAGATACCCACACAAAAATAATATTGTATAAATATCGTGAATATAATTCCAGTTCCGAAATACCAAAACTTTATCATGCACACTTAGACTTACTTTTATTTCCTTTTGAATACCATCATCATTCCAACCCATCATTCGATTATGAATTGTTATTATTATGCCGCGCACCCTCGACTTTGATAACGGAAACCACGATAAATGTGGAGAAAGAAAGTTGCAAACCCGAAGTGGTGTTAAGTTTAAGGAGCATACAGGCATCCGTCTACTACTCTATTCCACATACAAACTTTTTTATGAATGGCTTTTCTATATGTTGGTGGTTTTGGTTTGAATAGCACGGCCAGCAGCTCCCTTTGTTTGAATCACTATACTCTTTCAATATGCAACTGAAAGCAGTTTAGGGTGTGGGTGTGGAGCTTTCACTCTATTTATTTATGTAACTAAGTTCGAGCAAAATATTCAAGCCATGTTTGCCGTTTATCGTTCCCTTACTTCTCTCTTCTTTCATATATGCGCATATACTTACAAATATAAAAATATGTATGTTGACTGATTGTGAGAGAAAGTTTTCATATACTTAGGTATACACACACAAAGTCATGGATAAATTCTCTCTGTGTGACGGGAATGTGCAAAGGAAATGATGAAAGCTCCAAGGGAAATTCACTAGATTCGCAGTCAATGTTTGTAAAGAAAACACAACGACAATTTGAGTTGACATGTAAGTTGTTATTTTTCTCTGAATCTGTCTCTCTGAGCACACACACCTACACCAGTTGTTTCGCTTCTTGTGTAATAAAATATGCGCTGAAGCATTTCACAGGAAATGCCTTGCAATGCTTTTTCCCCAACAACAAAGTGCATATATATTTGCTATACGCTATTTAATAGTCGCGTTGTCGAAAACAGTGGACCGTATATATTTAGTGTCTCGCAGTAGTCAACACTGAACATTTTGGAACCGTTGGAACTGCACCTCGTTTTTTTGTTGATGATGCTGACACGGAAGTAGCCCAAGGAAAAATACAATTCGTAATTCGGTTCAGTAGTAAACCAGCATTCGTATATATTATTCCATTTTATGTCCTCATTATGATATACATTCTGAGAGAAAAAAGAACTGTGGTGATTTTAACTGGAGAAATAAAGGGTGACGGCTACGGCGAATATTAAGCTAAAAATATGAAAGCCTGCAATGGAAGAGTGTGTGTGTGTTGGCAAACGATAGATAAAGTAAGACGAGAGAAAGTCAAAAGGAGAAAGTGTGCTGTATGAATCTTTTTTTCTTCTTGAAAATTTGTGAGGCGCTTCAAGGAAAGGATTTTAGTGGGGGAGCTGTGTGCGCGTCCCACTTTTCTTTACGTTCGAGATTACATGTACAAAAGCACACATTATACAGTTGGTATTTTCGAAACCGGAATCGAATTTCCAACATAGTCACGGATTTGCTTGAAACATTGTCTGTTTATAAGGACCATTAAAATATACTTCTATGCCAATTTTGGGTTTCCAAAGTTCACAGGTATCGGAGCTACGGGGGTTCAAAAATTGAAAAACCGCAAAAGTGTT